>JAJOZX010000765.1:450000-615000 GCA_023014485.1 Bathynomus jamesi | reverse complement strand
TGTTGAGTAGAAAGCAAGAGCACTAACGATCCTGACATATTTTAAACCCATACATGTTCATGCGTGATATTCCATCTATGAGTCCTCACTGTTACGCCAGAGATTTGAATGAAATGCTACTAATTATGTGTTCCCCCTGGTGTTGAGATATACGCTAAGTTGTGGTAACTTTTCCCTTGTTGTAGCGTGATGTTCAACGCCCTCACCTTCTGCTCAAGAGGTGCTGAATTCGAATTCTGATGGTGATATATATATATATATATATATATATATATATATATATATATATAATGGTGTAACAAAAGTGCGTTACCATAAGAGATTATTTTTTTGAATTGGATTGAATTCAATTGAATAACCTTTATTAATAGTAAAATAAATACATTGGATTTACAATTTACAATGACATAAATAATTGTGAAGTTGGACTGTTTATTTTATTTAATATGAACCTTAAGCTTTAGGCTTTACTGGGCTCTTATTAAAAATAAAACAGATAGTTATTATTATTTAATAATAAAATAAATAAATAAGTATTATTAATAATTAAAGTATGTATTAATCGTAAATTATCATTATCGATATGACAAATGCAAGGTCATTATTGAAGGTACTATACCAATGCCATACAAAGAAATCAATATTATACACGAGAGATAAGAACTGAAAAATCACAAGTAATGTGTGTTTAATTCTACTGTAGATTACACACGAGAAATGAATAAACAATAGTAATGGACATTAATCCTAGGTTTTTATTAGTATCCATTATTAGTCGGGATTTCAACTTGGTTTTAAACGAATTTACATTCACAATATTTTTTATATTAGCATTTAAATCATTCCACAGTTTCAATCCAATGAAAATGGATAGTGTTTGTGATGAAGACAATCTAAATTGAGGTATAACATGTTTTGACCTATTTCTGGTCTGATACGAATGGATTTCGTGAAGAGTTGCAAAATATCTATTTAGCTATTGTAAGTTAATGATTTTGTTCTTATACTTGTAAATAAAAATAAAATGCACCAGTTTGATTATATCATTGAGCTTTAGTAGTTTTAGCTCTTTAAATAATGCACTAGAGTGATCAAGGAAATCAGCATCAGATAATATGAAATGAAATGAATGTAATGAAAATGAAATGAAATGAAAAGGTTTATTGGCAGACTATAGTCCATATGACAAGTATTATTAATACACTGACAGTTCACATACTAAGGATAAAAATATATACAATTGATTAGAAATAATACAGTAATGTCGAGGTTAAGTGGAGCTCCAGACAGACGTTTTCGTACCAAGAAGTCCATAGCTTAGAGGATAAACGGCAGGACTCATGGATAGCTTGGATAATCGGGTTGGTTGACGTTTTAATTCTTTGCATTAGACTGTATTGAGCACGTCTTGTTACCTCCGGGAAACTCGGGACATTGCAGGTAGCAAGCATTTGCGAAGCTGAGCATCTCGGGGGTTAATTTAAGTAAGAGTCTAAAAGACCTGTTGTACAGCAAATTTAGTCCTGCCAGAACATTTTTTTATAATTCACCCAGAGTTGCTGTCCATATATATATTACTGCAGAAAGTACGAAAGAGAGTGTCTTTAGCTTCACTTGTGCAGAACCGAAAGTTCCTTATAGTCATTTTCGCTTTAGCACAAAGGCTTCGAGATTTTCTTATATCCGAGTCATCACTCAAGGAGCTGGTAATAGTTTGACCCAAATACTTAAACTCTTGTACTTCCTCAATTACTTCACCTTTCATTTTAAACCTAATGTCAGCTGGCTGATTATAGCTTTTAGGATGAAATTGCATAACCTTAGTTTTTGTAACATTAAAAAGAATATCATGTTTTTGCGAATACACTTCGCAGACTTTTAGTAACCGATCCAGACCTTTAACAGAGGGACTTATTAACACCGTATCATCGGCATAAACTAAGTTATTTATGCTTGTGTTATCTATACAACATCCCACTGTTGCCTCATTAAGTGAAGCAATTAATCCGTCAATATACACATTAAACAGCATAGGGTAGAACAAGGAGCCTTGTCTCACCCGGCAAGAGGATCCAAAACATTCGGATAGTACATTGCCCCACCTAACGGTAAAAGATTGGTGGGAATTCCAAAATTTCAATAAATTTAATATGTACATGGGAACCTTCCTGTCTTCTAGTTTTTTAAATAAAATATTGTGGTTCACTCTATCATATATCATATGCCTTACTTATATCTAGGAAACAGCTATAAATAGTTGAATTACTGTCAATGTATTTAGAAATTGTTTCTTTAAGTACATATGATAGATACACAGGTCAGTTGAGTGGAACCTTTTAAAACCAAACTGATCAGATGTCTATAGGTAATAATTATAATTTAATCGGAGTAACAAGAGTTTTTCTAGTAGTTTCGAGAAGCAGGAAGCGACAGCAATAGGCCTGTAATTATTGCTGGACGGAATGTCTCCATACTTATTTTTGACCAGGGGCAAGATATATACACTCATGAACTCTGCAAGGATATGGCTATAAGCAAGTATGGCTGATGAGAGCAATGATATATGCAGACATACTACGTCATTGGCATATTTTAAGTGCTCATTCGATAAGTCATCTACCCCTGACGCAGAACCAGTCTTTAACTCTTTAATTAACCTCTTTACTTCAGGAACTGATATCAAAGTATTTTCCCTTGTTCCTCCAACAGGCGTTTCGCTGCAATCTATCTTAAGATTATGCCTACTTACACTATTAAGAATGTTAGAGTAGTGGTTTCTTCCACAGCTTTGCAATTTCATCCTCCCACGAAACCCCATCGATTGTTGGAGGAAGGACACTTTTGACACCCGTTTGATTCTTAACAAATTTCCAAAATTTTTTATCGTTATTTATGCGAGCTTCACAGGCTTTTGATGCTCGAATAGACTCTTCTTCCTGTTTACATCGCCTTATGGCCGCCTTATACTGACCCCTACTTCTACAATATTCATGTATACTGGTCCTAATCTGGGTCTACCATGAATGCACCACAAATCATAGACGTCTTTCGATTCCCTCTTCAGGGGGGCAATAAAATCATTTCATCCAGGAATAATCTTAGTATGATAGTTGTAAGATTTAATCAGGGGGCTTCCTGCTTCTCTTAACAGGGATACTATCTTACTATGATACCTATCTATGAGTTTACAGTGAGAATCATTTGAGCAAGGATTATTACAGGCAAGATGCAAAATTCCTAAATTATTAAAGAGGTGACTTGTTATGTCTTTGTATTCTATTCTCTGTTGCATATTAACATTAGACCAATCAACTCGATTATTCTTACCTATTGAGTTCTTGTTAAGTCGTGTTGCGCATAAATTGGTAAAGTTAATTAATATTTCTAATGGTCTATGATCAGAAAGAAAGAAATCATGCAGAATATGAACTCTAACAATTCGATCCTTTACATTATTACTAGTGAGACAATGATCAATCCACCTGGTGGTACCACTCATATCACTAACGTATGTAAAATTACCACTGGTTACCCCTAATGCATCTACATCACTTATACTTAATTTGGCGGACTCGCACTTGTTACCCAATTCTACCAGAAATTCCGAGTTCACATGCGCGTTAAAGTCCCCCATTATTATAGCGTGAGAATATTTGGGGTTACCTGATAATGACTTAATTTTATACAGCAAATCAATGTATTCATCTAGATTACTGGCGTTGTTGTATGGTAAATAGCAGTTTACAATTAATATGCAATCATTGTTCACTTGTAATTCAATGCCTAACAACCTTAGGATAGTAGAGAGGAATTTTAGCTCTTGCTTAGGTAGCCAATGCTCTTGCAGGAGTATCAAGTGTGCACTGTCACAGATTTTATGAGCATCTACAATTGAATTCCTTATTATTTGTTATGAAGAAAATAAATGTTCAAATTGCATGTCATTCAGGTGTTGACACATGTTAATTTGATCATGTAAGCTATATTGAACGCTATGTAGAACATCCTTATTAATGTTGTTACATTGTCGTTGTATGTTGTCTTTTAACTGTTGAATAGTTCGTGGTGTTGTCTGGTAAACAACCGACTGTAAATGTACACAGAGGAAGAAGTCCAGCTTGGATAAATCTGGACTTTTAGGAGGCCATTCCTCCGGACCGCGACGTCCAATGTCCAATCCACCTCCCATGCAAATTATGAAAAAAAATTAGAAAACATTAATTTCCTACGGTAACGGACTTTTGGTAAACTATATATATATATATATATATATATAAACAACATATATATTCAGACCATCTGATACATAAATTTTCAACTAATGTGCTAGGCATAGAATATAACTGCGCACCCGTTATATAATTAAGTAATAATACTTGTATATATTCGTAGAAAGAAACGGAAATAATCTTTTTGGTTTTTGGAACTTTATTGTTAATCTCAAAGTTTGCATTCCTGTTGCTTCATTGAGGAAGCATCTTAAAGAATCATTCGAGGCGGCTTAAAGGATTTTTCTCTATTTCCTAAATTAAGCCATCTGAATTCTCCTATTAAGACCTCTTTCGTACTGACTAGAAGCTTTTCTTTATTAAAGCAGAATTTTTTCGCTCAGTTATATGTAGTGCTTGTTTTTATTTACCAGAATAAAGTTCCAAGTGAACTTTATACATGTATGTATATATATATATATGTATATATATATATATATATTGTCTCAAAAAAAGTGGCCACCTTTCCACGGCCAACAAAACCACAATTCCAAGGATAAATAAATGAAACAGAAAACATAATACACTCTTTATATTGTCCTTAAAATGAGAGGTACTTTATTTAAGTCGAATGAGTACACTTTTTACAAATTCAACTTGAACAATAACTGTTAAAAATTAACGTTGACAAGAAGGGTAATTAGAGACTGAGATGAACATTAAAGAAGTTTACAAGAGAACACTATCAAAAGTAAAAAAAAATTGATCTTGTTCCCTTTAATTTTAATGTTATAATTTTTATTTAATTATTGTTTTAATGTCCTTTAAATTTATTAAAATTTATTTAAAAATTTATGCAATTTATTGTATTTTACTTAATTTATGTTTACTTTTATTGTTTTAAATCTTAGACCACAGATGATGACAAGTATTTGTCGAAACATTTAGAAATAAATGAAAATATCCAACGTCGTAATGATCCTCCTTTTCACCCGCAAGCTCCGTTTCCCCATGCAGAAGTCAATAGCTATGATATAGTGTATATACAGTATAATGCCAAAGACAAGCGGTTCTCGCGTTATTTGTGTGTTTACTCGTGGGTATGTTGTAGATCTGCAAGAATGTGGCCGAAGTTAGAGACAGATTGTTAATGGTCTTGTCATTTCTTCTAATATACTTCCAAAGTAGTATGCATGCCTCCCATACAGTTTCGTAGATGAGCAAAGAAAAACAACCAGGAAGACCATCAAAACTGGTGCCGGGAAAGGGCATATGCAGTTGAAAGAAGTGCTCACGTAGATAAGGCGCAATGGGCACAGTGGTAGTGAAAAATCTCATAGATTTTATGGCACGAAGGTTGAAGATGTTTGTTAGGGCAAAGGGCGTTGCCACAAGGTACTGAAAGAATTTTTCCGTTTACGCCTCAGTAACAATGCTCTTAGTGCAGTAGCTTAGACCCTGATTTTTGAAGTAAGTGGACATTCTGGACAAAAGCACCAAACTTGGCTCAAATGTTGTTCAGGACCTTAGCTACCAATTTTTCCCCGGAACCAAGACGCACAACCCTATCTTGGCTGCCATTTTGGAAATCCAAGATGGCTGCCAGCTAGAAATCAACAAACTATTGTGAGGAGTAATTGTAAATAAATAGTCCCTAAACCTACATATTTCGATGCCAGGATTGCTATAAAATAATCAGAATTACCCTTAAATGTTTATTTAATGTAAAATATTTAATAATATAACTATATAATATGTGCTTTTCTGTTTTGCAGGTGATTTGTGAACATGGATTGGAGCAAATGCATGGTTTGTCAAGAGAGCAAAGGTGAGACTCTTAAATGTCCACTCAATGCTGTGAGTGGTAAAAAAACTGAAGCATATGCAACATTTATGGAGAATGTCAACGCATTCAAGAATCTTGGAAGACTACCAGTTCCTCTTCTTTTCAATGAAGAGGTGACTGTTGAAGATCTGGTTCAGAATAAAGCTGTGTGGCACAAGTCATGCCATGTTAAATTTAGTAAAGAAAAGCTTGAAAGGGCTACAAAAAAGAGAGAAAGGGCGGATGAAGGTGAAACCAGTTCATCTACGGGGAAGCGGGTTCAGCGGCATCCTATGGACAAAGCAACTTGTGTGTTTTGTCAACAAACACATGGGCATCTTCACGAATTCAGTACATTTGGCGCTGACGTCAATTTACGAATGATGGCTACAGAACTCAGTGACACAGAACTAATGTCTAGAATAGGAGGTGGTGATCTCATGGCCATTGAAGCCAAGTATCATCTGCAATGCTTGACATTTTATCGGAACCGTTACCGCTCACTTTTGAGACAAAAACAGAGCAAGGAAGAAGGCTATGAAGAAAACTTGATGAAAGCAAAGGCAATAGTTGAGGTCGTTAATCATGTAGAAAATTGCGTGGAAGAAGGAATCTTTCAAATGAAGTTTTCTGTGCTATTTGATCTGTATCAAAAAAGACTTCGGGACTTAGGTATTAATAAGGAAATGAACAGAGGACGATTCAGAGAGAAGATTCTGGAGTATTTCCCATATGCCCAGGAAGTGAGTGATGGCAAGAACAAAATCTTAGTTTTTCAGCAGGGAATTCAGGAAATGCTCAGAGAGACAAATAGACAGAATTTTGAAGGAGATACTATGATTCTTGCAAAAGCTGCTAGAATCATACGCAAGGAAATCGTCAACTTTACTGGATTCAAGTTTGCAGGTGCCTTTCCATCTGGTTGTCAACAGGAATCGGTACCTACAACCTTGAAAACCCTTATATCTATGATCACAAATGGTGCTGACGTGAAGGACCAAACACCAGAAGACTCCCCTGCAACTCTCACTGTCTCGCAACTTATCCTTTTTAATTTTAGGAACAAGCATACATCATCATCTAAGGTTCGCCATTCTTTGGAAAGAGAACCACCATTGCCTCTGTATCTTGGTCTGAAAATTCATACTGAAATTCGGTCAAAATCATTAATTACACAACTATATGAATTGGGTCTCAGTGTGAGTTATGACCGAATTCTTCAAGTCGAAAGCCAACTTGCAACAGCAGTGTGCCAGAACTTCAAGACCAAAGGAGTGGTTGTACCAGCTCAGTTTCGTCATGGACCATTTATTGTTGGGGCACTTGACAATCTGGATTACAACCCATCTAGTACAACTGCCGTTGGATCATTTCATGGTACAGGGATTAGTCTGTTTCAGTTCCCAACTGTCTCAAACTGTGGAACCAAACAAGGTGATCTTGTGCTACCTTCTCTAGGTTCAAAGGACTTGGAGTTACTCATGTCCTACTCAATTGTACCAGCTGTTGCAATGGACAAAACCAAGGTAGAAGTCCTGAAGTTGTCTAATGTGTCTGACCCTATTGAGGGACACTACCATGAAGCATGTTTCCAGGAAAAGGAGTGGATGAAAGAAGCGTTCAGGATCTTGGAGAAAGACACGATAGGGAAGGGTGATGTTATATCATGGTCAGCATACCACGCTACAAGGCAAGAACAAGATGAAGATCAAATGAAAACCCTTTCCTACCTCCTTCCCTTATTCCATGAAAAGGCCGCTACTCCAGCGATGATCAAGCATGGAATGAATGTTGTTCGGTCTGCTACTGAATTCCTTAACCCCGGGCAAATACCAGTTGTTGCATTCGATGCACCCCTATATGCCCTTGGTAAATTCATTCAGTGGAAGTGGCCAGACACCCACGGAGAAGACAAGGTCATCGTCATGTTTGGAGGTCTACATACAGAGATGGCCATGTGGAGAACGTATGGAGATTATCTAGAGGGATCTGGGTGGACAAATGCCTTGACACAAGCAGGCATTGCTTCGGCAGGAACTGTTGACTCATTTCTTAAAGCCTCTCATCTTACAAGAACCAGACATGCTCACCAGGTAACAGCTTTGACATTGGCAAAGCTGCAGCATGAAGCCTTTATGGAAACTGTTGGTCCCTATGATGACAAGACAAAGGAAGAGTGGAAGAAGAAGATGGTTCAGGTCAGTCCAACATTCCAATACTGGGAGACAATTCTTCAGATGGAGATAGACGGCCTCATATTCATACGATCACATCGTGCAGGAGACTTTCCATTGTATGTAGAAAGCTTGAAGAAAGTAGTTCCCTGGTTCTTTGCTCTTGACCACCAGAATTACGCACGTTGGCTTCCACTCCACATCCGGGACATGAAGAATCTCCCTCAGCCAGTTATGAATGAGTTTTCACGAAATGGACACTGGGTAGTACACAAGACCAAGAAGAGATTCTCAGCCATGCCTTTAGACCAAGCGCATGAACAAAACAATGAGAAAGTCAAAGGTTCAGGAGGCGCGGTGGGTCTGACTGAGAATCCAGTGGCATTCAAGAAGTGGATGGTAGCAGGGCCAGAACAAGCCAGATTGATTACTGAATATGAAGACGAAAACCTTCCAGAAACTGAAGACAACAACTTCCACCACGAAGAAGGACTATCTACACAGAGAAGATTCAAGGATCATGTTTCTAATCTCGTTGAAGTCTTCCGTGATATGGGAAATCCATTTTGTGATAATGGGAATGAGTTACTGGCCTTAGACACAAGGAATGTCATGGATGAATCTGTGGTCCATACAGTGAGAACTATAAAGGATTTGGGTAAGGAGCAATATAGCCGATACTACAAAGAAGTTGTCACAGATTGTACAAGGTCAATTCATACACCGATCAAGAAGAACTCGCTTGCCCTCTTCAGATGTCCTCGGCCGAAATCTCAGGTACGGAATGTTGGGGGAATCCAACTACTGAAGAACGATGTTGCTCTATTCTCTCATCTGTATATTGTTATGCAACATCGGCATAGTGACATGGATGCATTCTTCCAACACGAGAATCACCCCTTTCCTTCTTCCCTATCTGATGGTGGGAAATTGCGGTTTGGGAAAAAGTCTGACCTACTGAAAATCATTACATTTGAAAACAAGGACAACCCTCCAGATCCTTTTGATGTGAAACTTCTTGATGGAGCTGCCATCGTCCATTTGCTGTCTACTGCAGGTGTTACCAACTTTGAAGAGTATGCAGATCGTGTATTCGTCCCTTATCTCATCAAACAGTTAGAAACTTGCCAGCGAATTGACATCGTCTGGGATACCTACACTGCAAGCACCTTAAAAGAGACTACCAGAGAAAAACGGGGAAAAGGAATCAGAAGAAAGGTTGAAGGAAAAACCAAATTACCCTAAATTGGCATGACTTCCTTCGAGACTCTAGAAACAAGCAAGAACTGTTCGCTTTCCTATCAGACAAGGTTGCTGCAATGGAAGTTCCTAACAACAAAGAAGTTGTTATTACATCAGGACCTGAAGTCATCATCAATGGGGCCGACCGCACAATGCCAAGATGCGACCATGAGGAGGCAGACACTAGACTGTTCATTCATCTTCAAGATGCAATAAAGGAAGGGCACATTAACTGCATGATCAGAACTGTAGACACGGATGTTATTGTCATTCTAATAGGAAAATTCCATCACTTGACGTCCATAAGATCTGAAGTAAATATTTGGGTTGGTTTTGGCACTGGGAAAAACTTCACTTACCATCATATTAACACAATCTGTGCCTCTTTGGGTGAAGAGAGATGCACATCCCTACCACTGTTTCACTGCTTCACGGGATGTGATACAACATCATCCTTTTACGGAAGGGGCAAGAATACGGCATGGGCAGCATGGCACCATTACCCTGAGGTAACACAAGCATTCACATTCATGGCACGAAATCCATTTGCAGATGTTGACGCCGAAACTCCCCACTTCAAGCTTCTTGAACGGTACACAGTTGTCCTCTATGACAACACCAGTGACATTGAACGTGTAGATGAGGCAAGAAAGGTCATGTTCTGTCAGAAGGGAAAAGCTATGGAGACTATCCCACCAACTCAGGATGCTCTTCTCCAACACACCAGGAGGGTCACATACCAGTGAGGAATATGGTCGACCTGTGAGAGAAGTGAACAGAATCTTCCAACTCCTGAAGGATGGGGATGGACCTTTAGCGAAGAGTCCCAGTCATGGACACCAGTTTGGACCACAAGACCAGTAGCATCTAAAGCTTGCAGCGAATTGGTCAAATGCGGCTGCAAGAGCAAGAGTGGATGTGGCACCAGGTGTGCTTGCAAGAAGGCCAGGTGGAAGTGTACAGAACTGTGTAGCTGCAACTGTGCAGTTTAACATATAGCGTCGAGCGGGGTGAGTTGGGACAGTTCGGGACAGGGGGTGAGTTGGGACAGTAGGCATTGCAATGCTAAATGCCAAGATATTTCCATTTTATGGTGCCCATTTAATAGCCCTTCCCTTACTCTACAAATGTTGTTAATACAAGTTTTCTATAGAACCACGAATAATGCATGAAAATTGTGCAAATATGAAAGGGTAGCATTTTGACCTTTGTAGAATTTCATTTTTTAAAATGCACATTTTTTGCCAATTTTCCTCTCCCACATTCAGTTATAGAGCTAAAGGTCTACTTTTTGGTGGGTGAAATCTTCAATTGTTATAGTTTCGTTGATTTTTCTTAAACATGGTTTTCTTGAACATGGTTTTTGTGTTAAAATATTCACGATTTTCACTGTATATGTTGTACGAAGTGTGATTTCTGCAGTAACATACTTCTGATCAGCTTAAAAGTTGTTTTATTGATCTGATCATGCCAAAAAACATATAGTTTGATGCCAAACATGCCAAGGGAATTCTCTATTGAAACTTATATCAGAAATTCCATTTTGTCTATGGCGGCCATCTTGAAATCCAATATGGCGGCCAAGTAATGGTCTCTGAAGGTGGTTCCGGGGATATTTTTAATTGTTGGTCCAAAATATACAAGTAGGGAAAGTTTGGTGCTTTTGTCCGGATTGTCCACTTCAAATTGTTTAGCTGCCCTACTATCTGTAGCCAAAGTATTTAAGTCGGGTGGTGTATGTCTTAAACTGAGGATAAACTAAGGAGACACTGTTCTTATATATATACTATTTCAAAATATGAGTCCTTGATCATCTTCTTCTCTTTGCTCGAGTTAGACTTCCTAAAAAAGAGCTTACTGATGAAATTTACATTTTTGAGATAGAGTTAATTAATATCGTATATAAAAATTATTAAAAAGTAAAGCACAAACAAAGGTAAATTTTATTATCTTTTCACATCACTAAAAACAAAACATTAATGCAAGCTATCTTTACTTCGTTTATATATATATATATATATATATATATATATATATATATATATATATATATAATATATATATACACGTATGTATATATTGTCAACCTCGTCAACCTCGTTGGAGTTACGTGCGTTGGTCTCTTCTCACACGAAGGTGGAGCTGGTGACCCCCAACTCTAGGCCTGTCTTGGCGGAGGAGCGAGTTGCTCTCTTGGGTTCTCCGTCGCATTTAGCTAGGTACACCCGGCTCATCTAGTACCGTCCTGAGTCAAGTATCTAGTCTTCTTTTGAAGACTTCAAACTCTGACCCCTGTAACGTTTCTGAGGTCCTTTGGAAGCCGGTTAAATAGTCTTGGCCCCCTGACAACCAAGCTATTTTCCTTCAGTGTTCAAGAAGTCTCTTGTCAATCCTTTAATTTGGGAACACTACACATTCTGCCTTTTTTAATTTCAATCGTTGTTTGAGTGGTAATTGGGTTTAGTTTGAGGTTTAGCACCAGTTTTTCGATCATTTTCCATATGTAGGTTAAGGTGTACCTCTCTTCTTCTTTCTAGGGAGTACAGATTTAGTTTGCGTAGTCTTTCCCAGTAGTTGAGTTCTTTGCAGCCATCAGTCTTAGCTGTGAAATGTCTCTGAGTTTCTTCTAGTTTATTAGTTTCTTCCTTTTTATATGGGAACCTCAAGACTGAGCAGTATTGGTATGATCAGTGTTTTCAGCAGGGGAATCATTACTGCCTTGTCCCTTCTTTTAAACGTTCTTAGTACTTGTCCCGACACTCTTTTTGCGTTGTTTATCGCTATCTGATTTTGTCTGGAATTTCGCATCATCGGTCATTTAACCCCCAAATCGATCGCTTTCGTGTTTCTCTGAATTTGCTGCCCATCTGGAGCATAATATGCAGTTTGTTTAAGTTCTTCATTTCTACCATATCTGAAGAACTGAAATTTCTCGGTGTTGAATGTCGTGTTGCTGTCTTCTGCCCATTTGTATATTTTGTTCGTGTCTCTCTGCAAGGCCTCCACCTCTTTTGTATCGCTGATTTTTCTACTGATCTTTGTCTTGTCTGTAAAGGATGTTACTATACTGTTGCTGTTTACTTCACTGTCTATGTCTGTTAGCATGATAATGAACAGGAGTGGGGGCCAGTACTGTACCTTGTGATACTGAGCTGCGTACTTTTGATTCTGATATACCTTGAATTTTGACGACCTGTAGACGTTCTCTGAGGAAGTTGCAGATCCATTTTCCCACTTTACCTGTTATTCCCATATGTTTCATTTTATGTACTATTATACCATGATCACATTTGTCGAAGGCTTTAGCAAAATCCGTACATATGACATCATAGTTTTCATTGCCTTCCAGTGCATCTAGGATATTATTGTAGTGCTCTACAAGTTGTGATAGGCATGATTTTCCTGACCGGAATCCGTGCTGATTTCGCTGAATCTTTCCAGCGTCTCCAAGAAGTCAGATTTTCTTTCTAACTATTCTTTCAAATATTTTGGTGAGGTAGGACATCAATGACACTGGTCTACAGTTCTTTGCTTGAGATCTGTCCCATCATTTATATATAAGGACAATGTTTGCTCTTTTCAAGATATGTTTCCCGTATCTAGGGCTCTTCTCCATATCAGTATATGGGTGTAGTTATTTAATTTTTACAGTTTTTAGTCAATAATGTCTTCCATTTGTGCGGACCTGCAGGTGATTGTGATTTCATTTGTCCTATAGCTCTCACTATATCTTCAGGAGTAAAATTAAAATCTGTTATAAAATCTCCTTCCAATTTATCTTCAAAGAATGCATCTATGTCAGGTATCGCTTCGTCACTTTTTGGAGTACTAAAGACTTATTCATACTGGGGTCTCACTGTTTCAGGTATTTCTTTTAGATTGTCCGTTAGTTCATTATTTACTTTCCTTAAGGGCCCGATAGTAGCGCACGTTTTTGTTTTCCTTTTCGCATAGCTATAGAAGTATTTTGAATTTTCCTTCATTGCTTCTACCGCCTTTTCCTCTTCCTCTCTGTATGGCCCTCAATCAGGGTTTGTATTACCCTATCAGTATTCTCCAGTTTTTCTTGTATTACTTTCGTGGCATTTTTGTCTCCGCAATTAACTAACTTCTACGTTACTCTTTCTTTTGTGGCATCTTCTCTTTTGCCTCTCTAACCAGTTTTTTCCTTTTGGCTGTGCTTTCGGAGCATATTTTTCTAAAATTTTTAGCGTCTTTTTTTTCAAGGTTGTTAGCATTTCTTCAGTTCTTATTCTATAAAACTGTTCTGCGCTCTATTTGGGCCATGTGTGATCTAATTTCTTCCCAACTTATAGTCTTGGACTGATGTTAAAAGTCTCAAATTTACTTCTTTCTTCAGTTTTAATGTTTTTACCATATTTGTTGATATATCGATTACGTTGTGGTCTGAGATAATAGTTGGGATTATTTTTATATCAGTAATCAAGTTCGTGTTATTCGTGAATGCCAGATATAGGCAGTTATTTTTTCTGGTATTTTCTGTTATTTCCTCTGTCAGCATAAACTCTTTTGTGAGAACCATCAAAATTTTTCCTTGCTCCTGGTCTTCTCTTGTGCCCCCATTGCCCTGGTATATATAAATATATATATTCCTATCCACCTTTTTTGTATTTTATAAATGGGAAATTAAGTCTCCGCAGAGAATTATATTGGGGGATGGAGGGTTTATGGACTTTATTCGGTTTCTGATATTATCAATAGCATCCGAGAATTTTTCGGTTGAAGTGTTTGAAGGTCTATAGGTGACTATCAGTATCACGTTTAGTGTTACAAAGCCGTTTGATTTACTTATTACCGTCTTTGTCATTTGACCTTCATGCACATATATCGCACAGCCACCTTTACGTCTCGCTGTTTTATCAGCTCTTAGTAAATTGAAACCCTCTATATTTCTCTCTTTCTTATCAATACAATGTTCGCAGTTTTCGCGATTTCCTTGGCAATCTTTAAGATGAGTTTCTATGAGGCATGCGATGTCCGCCCTTGTTTCGTCCATAAATTCTTTCAGGTATATTTTTTTTAACATTAAAATTAACCAACTGATTAGGTTAATTGAATGCCCGGTTAGGTCAACTGTACGCCCTTGACGATTGGTTTAGTTAAATCGTAATATTTTCGCTAGTTTTAACGAAAATATCACGACTTAACCTCAATAATCGTGAAGGACAGACAGCTGACCTAATCGAGCATTCAATTAACCAGGCATTCAATAATTTCTCCGTAGGTTTCGATTAATTTTAAGCTACTTTTACCTCAATTTTTTTCTCTCGAGGAGCCGTTTCCATGTTTTAGGGTGGCTCAGACAGACAGAGAGGCAGCATATACATATATATATTATATATATATATATATAATATATATATATATATATATATATAGAGAGAGATTTTAAAAAATTTAAATTTTTGTCTAATTAAAAAAAATTATAATTTTGTTTGCTGAATCGTAAATGCATAGTGTGTAAAGCAGGCGCTCGAGCCCCGCCCATTTTATGACGTCACTATCTTTCAACCAATCCGGAATGCAGAGGGATGGACGGACGGACAGGACTTCCTTTTTATAGTATAGATTTCACCTTGAACGATACAACATCTGACTGGCAGGGATGGAAGCAATTTCCAATTTGTTGGTGTTTGGTCTGACAGACTGCTGTTTGGATTTGCGCCTTCAATTCAGTCAAATGTTTGGGCTTTGTGACGCAAACATTTGTAACGCACTACCTCTCCTACTCTAAACCTCGTCTTCTCTTCCTCAATGAAACTCGGGTGTCTGGGACGACTAACAGCGACAACTTCTCTGTACTCTCCTACTTTTTCTATATTCAATTTCATTCCAAAGGTGGACGAAGTGTATATGTACGCAACGACCTAACTTCCTCTCTATTCCCGAACTTGAATCTTCGGTATTCTACACCCTCTGGTTACGGCTTACATACCACTCTCAAACTAAATACATCTACGCTGTCTACCTTTCTCTTAATTCTACTGATTATCCAAATTTCTTTGATTACCTCATTTCCAACGTGGAATACATTCTATCCTACTCTTCTTTCGCTGAAATCTCCATTTCAGGTGATTTCAATGTTCACCACCACCATTCGCTTTCCTTCCATTTCACTGACATCCCTGCTGAACTAGCTCACAACTTCTCTATCCTGAATGACCTAGAGCAGATTGTACAGCACCCTACTCGTATGCCCGATCGCTTGGAGACAGGCCGAACATTCTGCATTTATTTCTCACCATTCATCCTTCTTCTTATTGTCTAACTTTTTTCTCCGTTGGGCTCCTCCGACCACACTCTTACATCTGTTTCTTGTCCTATCGCTCCAGTTCGGCCTTTCGATCCTCCCAAGAGGAGACGCCTTTGGCAATTTGCGCCGTTGAGTGGGAGCCCCTTCGGTAGTACTTTTCTGATTTCCCATGAAATGATTACTGCATTTGTGGCCGAGGCCCCTTCAAGTGCGCTGAGCGCATCACGGAGGTGATCCTCTCGGGCATGAAGGCGTACATTCCATACGCTATTCCTACTACTAATGCAAAAAAAACAAAAAAACATGGTTTAACTTTGCTTGTTCTAATGCTATTCGCAACAAAGAGAAGGCTTTCAGAAAATACCGTCACCATTTGACTACTGACTCTCACTTAGCTTATATTTTTGCCCGGAATCGCGCAAAATCTGTTCTTCGACTCGCCAAAAATTCCTTCATCAGACAAAAATGTGAAAATCTATCTAATTCTAATTCTTTTCGCTCTTTTTGGCATCTAGCCAAGAATCACCCCAACAACGTTACTTCTTCTTTCCCTCCTCTTTTCCATTCCAACTACTCAGTTGCCGTCTCTTCTCCTGATAAAGCTGAATTTTCGCTCAAACTTTTGCCTCCAACTCAACCCTGGAAGATTCCGGTGCTGTTCCTCCAGCACTTCCTCCCTCTGACTTAATTATATCTGAAATTAAAATCCCTTCCATAAATGTTTTTTTCTACCCTATCTGGGCTCAACTCTAGGAAGGAGTACGGCCCTGATGGTGTTCCCTCTTGTTGTTCTCAAGAACTGTGCTTCTCTTCTGACACCCTGTCCAGGCAAACTCTTTCGTCTTTGTTTCTCACGTGGTACTTTTCCTTTCTGTGGAAGTTCGTTTTCATTCAGCCTTAGTAGTATGGGCGCAAAAGGAGAGAGTGCATTGCAATTGCAAATGTTGGTCAGTGTTGCATAAGTTACGCAGCAAGGGGGAGGGGAAATGTTGCAAGATGTTATGCAACAAAGGGGGAGAGGGGAATGTTGCAAGATGTTATGCGACAAAGGGGGAGAGGGGAATGTTGCAAGAGCAACAAGGGGTTATGCAACTTGGAGGCGGAGTTATCCCCCAAGAGAAAGAGAGAGAAGGAGAGAGAGAGAGGAGGAGAGGTGTTCGCCTGGCAGGAGCCGAGCGGCCGTTGTCTTAATATGTTCCTAATCAGCCAACTGGCTTAATCAGCCAGTTGGCTTATCTGGCTGAGTTGCCAGTTTGCGCTATTTATTTAATTAAAGCATATATTCTGGCTTAATCTACCAGTTGGCTTAGAAGGCGTAAATGGCCTGTTCCGGTGTACAAGTTGAGTTGCCAGATAGCGCTATTTATTCAATTAATGCATATATTCTTTACAGTTGGCTTAGAAATCCGTTTTAGAAGCCAGCCAATTGATATAATTAAATGCCGTGTACAACCAAAAGAATTAAATAAAACACCATTACAGCATTCTGTTTATTTAGACGAATTAATAGAATCAGAAATATATAGAAAATAAATACACAATGGAATATATATGATCAAAATTAATAATAGCATACGAACGATGAATATATAATAAATATACAATGGGATATATACGATAAAAAAATAATAATAGCATAAGAAATACGAACGAGAAATATATAATCAAAAATATACAAAACTTATAACCATCAATATATTAGTACAGGAAAAAATGTGTGTGTGTGTGTGTATATATATACACACAGTTATATTAAATAATTAAATATATTGAAAATAATAATATACGAAACGTATAATCAACTGCATATTAGTACAGGAAATATATATAATATATATACACACATATATATATATATATACACAGTTAAATAAATAAATATACATCAAAATAGTTTGTTCTACGGGTTATATTAAATAATTAAATATACTGAAAATAATAATATACGAAACGTATAATCAATTGCATATTAGTACAGGAAATATATATATATACACAATTAAAAAAATAAATATACATCCTTTATGTTCTACGGCGCAAAACGCTAAATTCACACGTAATCGAGTCTACATTCACATCGTTATTACTTTGTACTACACGGTAAAACCGTCCAAGCAACACTTCACCGTTTAAGTTATACGGATGCCTATACTCGACATAAATGGCTTTCATATCGTTCAATACTATTTTTGTGCCCACTTTACATTCGGTTGGCAAG
The DNA here is from genome assembly GCA_023014485.1 of Bathynomus jamesi. Classification (NCBI taxonomy): domain Eukaryota; kingdom Metazoa; phylum Arthropoda; class Malacostraca; order Isopoda; family Cirolanidae; genus Bathynomus; species Bathynomus jamesi. The sequence goes on along the minus strand of JAJOZX010000765.1, from coordinate 597,059 downwards.
TTATCTTTAAACACGGCTAGAATACAATCAAAAGCACGCACAAAGAGTTCATCGTTAACTAAAATATCATTATTAAATACAAGTTTATAAACACGCCTTTCCAATCGAGGGTTTTTTCTTACCGTCCCGAGATTTTCAATCGTGAACTCTTCTTCACTCTGCATAGCGGCAATTGAAATAATCTTCCAAATCGTAACGACAGCTATTCATTATATAGAGGGACAGCTCTTCAAGGTGAACAATGTAGGCAAGCTCTGCCCTGTGCCGCTCAAGTGTTTTGTACCAAAGTTCAGGATATTTCGAAGAATCTAAACCTTTTAAATATGCATCCAGCTCTAGACCATTCTCGCCTTGTTCATTCGTACATTCGATAAAACCGTCGAGCAGAGCGATGTATGCGTATTCAAGAACCGTGTCAAAATAATCATATCCGTAACACGAGCGCCTAATATAGGCTTCAGCTTGCGGAATCCGACGATTTCAAACATTCTGTCGAGGATGAAGCGGTTTCGCGTAGGGACAAGAACGTTATTATCAGATGCATTCTTCCACATCAGTCGTATATCAATGCATGGCTGTTCGTTATTTATACACAACGTGCAAACAACGGCATATGAGGGGGCGTCACTAATCTGCTCTCTTCTTGTACCTACACCTGCAGGTATTTTATAACGGTCCTCTCCACACTTCTCAACTATCACGAAGACTCTATTCATCTCCTCAGCACTTAAATAAATAACATTATGTTTGCTTGCTTGCCTGCGAATCGTTTCAATTACATAGTTAATGGTGCCGGTTTCACGCCTGAACACGCGCAACGACTTCATCACGGATACATCGTACGAGGCGTTGAGAATGCTTCAAAAAGGAAGTTCCATCGTATTCGCACGTCCATACGGTTCAAGCTCTGAGATAACTATAAGCCACAGGTGGACAGAATGGCTCGACGGGCGGAGTGAGTCACGCGGATGAAACGTGCACGGGTTTGTTCGAACTTGTGTGTTTCGTGAAGTACACGGGTGAGCGGCTCGCTGGGGGAAGCGAGTCACACTATAAACTGCTGAAGCGTGTACAGGCTTGTTCGAACACTTGTGCCCTTGGACAAACAGAATTTTTCGCTACATGAAGCAATACCGGTTTTAATGTTTTATCACTCACCAGACGCTCATTTCCACAAACTAAATATCTTCACAATCCAGTGCACTATTTGAGAGAAACATATGTCCATATTTATCCTTTTTGTTTAACAAGCAATACTCGTCTCTAAAGTCTGTTAAAAACTCACACAGCCCTTTAGCCACAACCTCACTACAAACCTCGTCATGATATATATTAATATAGTGGTAAAAATACTTAAGATTCTCCATGATGACAAGATTTACATTCTCAACCGTAGGGTACGAGCAGTCGGTAAGTCGGTATGATGTAACATGCCATAATATCGCTTGTCACACCACTCACCAACAAAACTCGTTATCCATAACCGTTGCTTATCTTCTGAACGTGTTGCTTCTTCTACTTCGCGGTATATGTGAGCCTTTATAAAGGTTAGGTCCACAACATACTTCAATACATCGTTTGTACTATGAAATCCTACAGTGCCCTCGCCAGAATACCCGTAGAGTATTTGAACATCTTGGTCCTTCGCACGGCTCAATGTAGCCTTAAAGGTGTCAAAGGAGGGGGGAATAGGGAGTTTTTCAGTATCCACCATATCTTGGCACTTTGCCGAATACCACTTCATAAATGTTGAACACGCAATATTAAAGGTAGCCAATACTATTTTCCTTCTACGCGGGAGAATACCCGTCTGAACTCAAGGGTATGCAGAGGTCAACTGAGCACGCAGGGATAGAGATATGCTCAGGTAATGGCAGGAGTCACGTTGCCGATCTTACAGTGGGTTGAGCTTAGCTTTTTACTGTACACACACACACTCGCACGCACGCAAAGGAGAAAATGAAACCGTAATTGAAACAAATATGCGTAATAAATAAACATATCAATACACATGTATATAAATACAATCAAGGATTAAGGTAGCCAAAGGCACGGTATCATAGGTACCAGGCACCTGGTAACGTTACCTATAGGTGTTACGGCATACCTTCGTGCCCCTAAGTTCCTTCACACACCCCAGTTTCTGTGCCCGAAAATTATGCGTCCCCACAGTCAGTTGGGGTAGCTGGTCACCCTCATCTTCCAAGCACACTAGATCCTTCAACGAGTCAAAGTTAATGACTCGACGGTTCGCATGGTTAAGCGTGATACCCTTAGCCTTCAAGATATACTTCATATCATCCCCCACCCTCACCCGTAACCCATAGGTGTTTGGCCCTGTTGATACAAACGATTCTGCGTATGCACCATCACCATACTCATCCTTGATGAGCGAGCATGATTCACCTTCCCTCGCTGTGAATATCACGCTATCTGTGTCAGCGTACAGCACCCTCCGTCCAGGAGAGTGTAATAGGCCCCAAAGTTTGATGCGGGCGTAGGCCGTTGTGAAACTGGCTACATGTATGTTTGTAACCCGTGAGGTATCTGTGGCCAGTTCGGTGATACTGTACTTTATTATGAAAGTATTACCTACATTCACGATCTCCATAACCTCTTTATCGGGAGCGTTGGCATAATCCCAGACTTCACTATAACTTTGTGCTAAATGAACGTTCCCTTTGCCGCTATTCTGTGCAAATTTCCCCCAAAGACTGTTTAGGCATAACTTTGCACTAAAGCGCTTGCCAGGATTCTTAACAATTTGTGATCGGTCAAGCTGTATACCTTCAAGGGCACGGTAACGCTGAATAAAAGCCGTTTTTTCATCTTCGGTATCAACCCCTCGCGGATATCCTAATGCTTCGACCTTATCTTTCAAAAAAGCGTTTATATATGGTGTGAAAAGGTTGGGTAGCTTCTGAAACCTCCACACCTCATGTATCTTCAGTATTCTATACCCACGGCGAACGGCTATGGCCAGCTCAGGACTTGTATATACACCTCTGATCTTACGCTGGTGGGTTGTATGGTCACAATTACCGTTGTTCTCTTCTGCGCACTTCACGCACAGGGGAAACATGAGCTTGTGATCTATAAAGACGGGTAAGATCGGCATCCATAAATCGCGAGGGGGGAGCACGTCTACGGAAGAGAGTCCAAAGTAGCGCTCATTCAAGTTAGCTGAAAACTCCTCGATGGTTGGTATGGTGGGCCCACCATTTTTTCAGGTGCACCTACGGAGTACGGATTGTTCTTCATCACGTAGGGGTATAAAGAGCAGAAGTCGTAGTAGTGGAGTTTCACGCCCTCCGTATGCGGAAAGTATAGCTTGAATGGGTTTGTGCGCCCTCCAAACAAGCTGTCACCGCATTTGAGGGGGTCCAACACCATTGAACGTTTGATGGTCCTTATTTCTTCACGGTACTGGGCATCTGTTTCCATCCGTGCATCATACTCATGCTCCCACACGATTTTGTGAGTGAACTGGGGCCTATAAGTTGATCACGGTTACGGGTCCATGCGAGGCTGTCGGCGGGGGATCTTCCATAAAGGTCCCCTGTGACGGCACATTCAGCGCGCGGGCATCCATGCCACCAGCAGCTGTTAAAGGAATACACAGTCTTCTCCCAGTGGCTGGATCCTCACTTAGGCCGTCAACCCAAAAAACACGACCATTGACCTTAACGGTACTTCACCCGTGATGCGGGCATGTTTTATGTATACCCCGGTCTGCTGCTGTAGGTGTATGAGCCAGTAAATAGCCTTGTGCCCATAACTGCGGGGTTGTTTCTGTGAATGATTGTTAAGGTGTCTTTAGGCATGAAGTTATTCTTGAACATTGTAAAACATAATGATGCGATCGTGGTCGCGACTTGCAGCGGATGGCATTTGAAACGGGTTATGTATATCCTTCTAAAGGCTTGAAAGCATACTCTAAGTACACGTACGTCATTCACGCAATAACGTTCACATTCATCCGCTATATTTTATGGATTAACTTCATTAAAACTGATGTAGTAGCGGTCAAAATCTTCGCGCTCACTCTCAGTCATGTTGGTGTAGTTAAAGTAATGTTTGGGTGGAGGTAGACCTACGTAATTCAAAGTTTCGTTAGTGAGGAATGTGTAAGGGAAATACCCTTTCGAAACTTCAGCGGCTACGCCCATGACCTTGGGCAGCTTTGCTAATTTACAAGGTGTAAACAGCAGGGTGTCTTTAAACTGTACATTACCTCTTATCTGCATCTGTATTAGTTTGTTGCCTCTTTTCAAGGGATCACCTGCAAATATCGCAGACGACTCGTGCTTAAGCAGCTCCTTATAAAGTAACTGTGTGTCAAATTTCGCCCCGTTATGGGCAAGAATATATACAGTCATTTTTTTGAACTTGTCCGCTAATTTGACAATATAGGATACAAAGAGTTTTACAGGGCTGTCGTGTGCATTCGTTTTAAAAACGTTTATCCGTTTTCCACATTTGTGGCACTCATCACACTCGGACTCCATGCACTCATCACAGATAGTCTGAATTACGAGTAAATGTGAAATGACCTCTTTGGTTTCAGCGTTCGTGTAAGTTTCTGTATCGTAGTACACCGTTATACAAGGACTATTTTCAGGTTTAGCACCTTTCATATAACACATGCTTCACTCCATCCGCCTTATATTTTTCATGATTTGTAGAACAGTGAATTTCATCGCATTTATATTTGAAATTCCCCCAATTATCCATCATGTGAAACATACTGCTCTTACAAATCCTCATTTTCCTGCAAGTGCCATTTGGTTTATGGAGTCCAAAGCAATTATTATTGAAAAATGTGCGTCTACACACATTACATTCCCTCTTCTCTGGTTCAACTACCTGACTTTCACATTTGAGGCCTTTACACTGCTCACATACCATGTAGCAATCCTTACATTGTTTCACCATATCATCAGCAAACTCGCGACAACCCTTACACAAATCATGATGCCTTCCATATTTTCGACTTTTATCATAACTGGCGTAGAGAACCCTTATGTTACGGATGGGGAGATACGATGTTCCTGACAATCCTAAAATAAGTAGAGGTCTTGTACGATCTCTCACACTACTTTTAAAAACATACACAGTCGTACGACGATCATCCATTCCAAATATGACTATACGAGCATTCATTTCCTGCTCGGCCCTTCTCAGTTTTTCAGGATCCATATTACACTCAAACTCGAGCTTACAATTTGAAGCCAGTTTACGGGCACGCTGCACAACCGTAGGCAGCCGAATTGTTTGCGTTCAAGTATTTAGCACAGTGAATATGGGAGCTAAAATTATTGCTATAAAACCACAACCACGATCGACGTTTAAATGCTTTGTGTAAATAACCGGAGAATTGAAATTAAGAGTATAAGGTGTGGTACTATGACCCGCAACCCGGAATACTGTGTCAATATCTACCATGAAGTTGTCCATATTGAAGGCTGTACCACTTTGAGAGGCTTGCATTATACGCCCCAAGATATAGCCTATATCTACAGCCGCCAAATGTCTGAACGGTATTACCACCCAAAAATCGTCCCCCTCATCTGACCCGAACCTGAAGGATAACCTCGTCCGGACTTCACGTTCGTTGCGGTTTTGAAGGGCAAACTCCACAATACGTTCAACTACGCGGCGCAGTCCGTTGGTATACAGGGATCCAGGGTCAACCCTGACCATGTACCGATTTCTAGTCAGGGTAGGGGTGGGAGTAGCGGTGCGCACCAACTCGAATGTTATGCCATCCTCCACAGTATGAGAAGCTGCTGTGGAGGAAGTACCGGGAACTGAACAGTGGGGTATATTTGAGGAAGGTACTATTGTGGGGGTTGTGTCGTAAGACGTTGAGGGTTGGGGATCTATTACTGGGGGTTTAACAACCGGAGCAATCCTGGCACGCTTTATACCTGAAGTGGAGGGTTCTTCATCATGCTTCCGCTTTGAACTGTCGCATGCTACAGGTGTCGCTGGTGAGGGTCCGTCAGCAGGGAAGGGCTCTGTAGCTGCACGGTCATCGGGTTCGTCTATGATATCGATGATGGAGTGCTGTATATCGTCGTCATTCACGGTTCTGTGGAAGAAGAAAACAAAATATAAGGAACAGTACTCAAAATTTGTAATATTTTGTAAATGACCCACTTAGGGGTGTTACGTGTTGGAGATGGAATCTGCAGAAAAATTCAGGTTCACAAGCCCCTCCACATGTATTATACCTGGCCCTACAGGATGTGTAAAAACTGTATTTATGCTCAAAATCATTAAAGACAAAGGGGAGATGTTCTCAAAATTTGTGCATAAAGTAATATGGTGCTATTCGACGTATCAGTCAGTGTTCAACGAGTAACAAGATGAAATTTTGTTTCACAAAGGTGTCTATGACGTTAATTCGTTTAAAGGTAATGAGCATACAGTTATTGTAATTGATGATCTCATGTTGGAAATGGATAAAACGTTTGCCGAGACCCTCACCAACAGGATGGAAGCATATTAAAGCAAGACTACAACAAATAAATATTCCCAAAACATTGATAGGCAATCTGAATAGGTTAAAAGACCTGGATCAAGTCTCGCTTGTGTCACAACTGAGGACGCCGTCGCCCCCAGCAGCAGCGTCTCTGAAGAAAAGAAAGAAGAGAACAAACGGCCAACCTTATCCACGTGTCTCTAAAATACGCAAATGGCTAACATATTAAGTAAACGCTATTATGACATTTCTAACCCCGCCGCCTATGGTGGCGTTAATAGACTGTACAGAGGTGTTTAGGGAGTAAGGAAAAAAGATGTTGAGCGGTTTTTGCGGGAACAGGATGCTTATACACTTCATAAACCGGTGAGAAAAAGGTTTAAAACGGCCAAGACAACTGCGGATTCGATTGACTCTATTTGGCAGGCGAATTTAACACATTCAAAAGTATTCAGTATATAATGACGGACACCGCTACATCCTATTCATAATAGCTGTATTCTTTAGATATCTGTGGCTAATTCCCCTGAAGAATAAATCGCCTGAAACAGTTGCTAAAGTGACCAAAACGTTGATGTTAAAAGAGGAAAGGGTTCCTGGCTATTTTTGTACGGATATGGGGAAAGAATTTATAGGTCGCGCTTTTCAGAACATGCTGACAGAGTTTAATATCAGTTACTACACTAGCAGTTCTATACATAAGGCCTCTTTAGCTGAAAGAGTTCAACTTACCATAAAGGAACGCACGCATCGCTATTTTACACATAAAAACACATACAGATATATAAACGTTCTCGGTTCATTGGCTTCATCATACAACCGTTTACACCATCGTGCGATTAGCACAACGCCTAACGAAGTTTTAGAAAGAGGTGCGCTGCCAGAGGTGAGAAGAGATGGAGCACCGCCACCACACTCTACACATTTCAAAATCAATGATTATGTAAGGCTATCACGTTCAGGAAATAAATTCGCGAAGAGATTTGAGCAAGGATGGACACGTGAGATTTTTAAAGTTCGTGCTATGAGACCTAAAGGTGATAGATAGATAGATAGATAGATAGATAGAATAACCTTTATTAATAATAATAAAATAAATAAATTTTTTCAATTTACAATGACATGAATAATTGTGAAGCTCGACTATTTATTTTATTTAATTTGGCCCTTAAGCTTTAGGCTTTACTGGGCTCTTATTAAAAATAAGCAGCTAGTTGTTATAAATTTATAATAATAAATAAATAAGTAAATAAGTATTATTAATAGTTAAAACATGTATTACAATATTAAGCAATATTAATGGACAATATTAAACAATATTAGTGGACATTAATCCTATATTTTTTTTAGTATGCCATTATTAATCGGGATTTCAACTTGGTTTTAAACAAATTTACATTCACAATATTTTTTATATCGGCATGCAAGTCATTCCATAGTTTCAATCCAATGAAAATGGGTAGTTTTTGAGATGAAGACAATCTAAATTGAGGTATAACAAGCTTTGATCTATTTCTGGTCTGATGCAAGTGGATTTCTTGATGAGTTACAAAATATCTATTTACCCATTGCAAATTAATGATTTTGTTCTTACACTTGTAAATAAAAATAAAATGTGCCAGTTTGGTTATATCGTTGAGCTTTAGTAGGTTTAGCTACTTAAATAATGCATTAGAGTGATCAAGGAAATGAGCATCAGATAATAATGTTATTGCTCGTTTTTGGATGACAAAGATACCATTTAATGCGTTGTTAGCGGAGTTTCCCTAACAAGGGTGTAGTATGTTATATAAGGAAGAACAAGAGTATGATAAAGAGTCAATAAAACTTGTTTAGGGACTACATTTCTAAGTTTAAACATTATAGCAACGCTCCTTGAAATCCTTTTCGCGATATAATTTACATGGTCACTCCATTGGAAATTCTTATCTAGCATTACACCAAGAAATTTTGTTACAGTACACTCCTTTATGGCGATTTCATTAACATTAAGTTCATCAAGATATACATTTCTTTTATTAGTAAAAATTATGAAATTTGTTTTACTGGTAGTTAGGAAGTTTATTGGTGGTCAACCATTTCATTACACTGATGAATTCTGAATGAAATATATTCTTAGCTGTATTAACATCTTTGCAAGAAAAAGAGAGTTGTATCATTTGTAAACATTATGAAGTTCAGTATATCAGATGAACGTGGAAGGTCATTTATATATAATAAAAATGACAGTGGACCCAAAACTGAGCCCTGTGGCACACCATGTTTGACAAGCGCTTTAGTTGAGCCAACCTTATTTACTGATACAAAATGATATCTATTGGACAAATAACTTTTAAACCAATCACTGATTGCTCCTCTAAAGCCGTAACAATATAATTTATTAAGTAGAATATTATGGTCTATTACATCAAACGCCTTACTCAAATCCATAAATATTGATATCATTATTTCTTTGTTTTCCTTAGCTAAATTTACATTTTCCATAAGATTTAAAATAGCCATTTCCATTGTTTTATTATTACGGAAGCCATATTGATTTGGAGATAATAAATTGTAGGATTCTAAATATTGCTGCATTCTACTTTTTACAATTTTTTCAAAATTTTGCTGAACACAGATAATGAACAAACCGGCCTGTAATTTGTTGCTAGTGTAGCATCACCCCCTTTAAAAAGGGGTGTTAAGCAACCAGTTTTTAGCATTGATGGGAATATGCTTTGGAAATACTTTGATTGATAACACTGGGCAACACGTATTTTATTGAATGATATCTGACACTTGATTCTAGGTAATTTGGGTGCGCTGAATACGAATTTCAACTCGGTTTGGCTCTATCAGGTCCTGATTCTTGTCGACAGCCTATGTGCCATTTTCCAGATTTTTCAAATTAGGACTAAAAAATTAAGTCATGTGTTAAATTTTTTTTTCAAGTTTCATGAATACAAGCAGTTCAAACTACAGTAAAATTACATTATAACGATAGAAATGACTTAAAATAAAAAAACAAACAGATATGAAGCTTTCACTGTGGCAAAAATTTTCTTTTGTAAGACTTTCTAGCGTATTTGCTTGTTGATGGCAGGTCTCTTTTCAAGCACCAGCAGTAATCAGCCATCATGTGGGAATCCCAGCGGCCTTGGTACCGTTCCTCCATAATTTTTATATCTTGGTGGAATCTCTCCCCTTGTTCGTCACTTACATCACCTAAATTACTTGGAAATTGGTCAAGATGGCTATTCAAAAAATGCATTTTTATGCTCATATTGCAACCTAACTCTTTGTAGTCCCTTAAAAGTTTTTTTACGATTTCTTCGTAGTTATCTGCCCTATAATTGCCTAAAAAGTTTTCTATCAAGTCCACGAATGAGAACCAGGCATTTTTTTCGCGTTCATTCATGACATTAGGAAAATTGCTATCTTTAATCATTGTTCTTATTTCTGGACCGTCGAAAATTCCCGCCTTGATTTTTTCATAACTTAAACTTGGAAATTTTGAAGTTATGTATTTGAAACACTCGCCGTTCGTATCTAAAGCTTTTACATATTGTTTAATGAGGCCTAGTTTTATATGCAGAGGAGGAAATATGATTTTATCTCTGCTCACTAAAGGTGGATTAATTACGTTTTTTTCTCCGACAGTAAGTGATGTTCGTGCTGGCCAGATTTGTTTGAAATAATGTTCTTCCTTGGCTCTGCTGTCCCATAAGCAAAGGAAGCAGGGATATTTAGTATACCCTCCTTGTTGTCCTAGCAGAAAATTAACCATTTTTAAGTCAACACATATGATCCACTCGTGCTCCCTATATTTGATAAGATTTAAAACCTTTTCTATATGTTCATACTTTTCTTTTAATTTTGTTGAGTGCCCAATCAGTATCGAGCCGTATAGATTGCCATTATGCAACAACACACACTTAAGACTTCTTTTCGAACTGTCTAAAAACAAGCGCCAATCATTTGCATCGTAAGACTCAACCCCCATCTTCTTTAACAAACCAACTATGTCGCAGCAATATACTAAACTATCCTCTGTTCTAAAATATTTAACAAGTTCTTCTTCTCTTTTTCTGTAAAATGAAATGTATGTGTTTGATGTAAGCAAGTTTTTCTCTTTAAGTCTTGAAGCTAAAATTTCCGCAGCCTTTTTTGGCAAATTTAGATCCCTTACAAGATCATTCAACTCGGCCTGGTTAAACTTTTGCGGATCGTTTTGACTTTCAAATACGCTGGGGTCAAAATCGGTGTCTGACTCCTCAAAGTGCATAACAATATTTTCAGGAACATCTTCAACTAATTCTTGAGTTGGCAGACCCTTAAATTTTGGAATGGGGATCTCATTTGAATGTAGCACAGGTCGTATCGCGGTGTCAAAATTTGGGTACTCGATACAATGTTTATTTTTCTTAGTGAAGCCCGAAGTCTTGACAAAGCAAAGGTAGCAATCGGTCTCGTGGTTAGTAGGCTCTCGCCACACCTGATATGGAAAAAAAATTGTAAAGCGTTAACAAAAGCGACGAGAGACTTGTTTTTATGAATTTTATCAAAAGTTATCACCCAAACATTTAACATTTCTGTGTTTCAACCTTCTGCAATATTTGAGATTCTTATAAACATTTTCTGTAAATTTTTGTTTATGTACCTAAGTTACAATTACATTTAGGTAAGTTACAGTATACTAGTGATTAAATTACGTAGTTTTATGAAATCATAAACTTACCATCGGAACTCCAAAAGGTATTTTTGAATCCGAACCCTTCGTCCAATGTCGCAGTCTTTCAATGCATATAGTGCAGGCTTTATGTGGAGCCCACGATTTATCTTGGTCCCCCAGTTTTATGCCAAAATAAGCTAAGTAAGCTCTTTTTACGAAGTCAGTTATATTTGCTCGTTGATGTGGAAGTGTAAAATTTCCACATATATAACAGAAGGAATCAGGGTTGTTTTTGCATTTGAACTTTCTAGTGCTTGATGACATATTGCTTGATTGTTCTGCCAATTTGTAAAGGTATTTAAAGCCCTTAATTCATATAAATTTAAGAAAATCTGAAATATAAACACAAAAATTAGTTTAAATAGGTACTTATTATGAAATAGGTACTTACAATCTATGAAATTAAACTAGAAACACGGATGAGTAGGTACAATATAAATTACGTCTAATTAAATCAACTATATTAAATCACGATGACAAAATTACTCACTAAATCATATGCCAATTCAAAATTATGTTAATGCCCAAACTTAATTAACTAACTCAACTGACTGACTGACTGACTGACTGATTGAATTGACTGATTAACTCTGGAAACGAGTCGCTTTTATATATTTTAGTTGTCCCTCTAGAATACTCTACAGAGAACAGGAACGCTCGAGAAAATTTTAGAATTTTATGATATTTTTAGCTTAATTTACTAATATTTAAATGGGTTAAAAATGACAAAATTAAAAATATTTTTAGGGTGTTACATATAAAAATATACATAATACAACAATACCATAACAATAGGTACAAATACCTAGATAAAAACCAAGTTCCATAATGTGTAACTGCAAAAAGACAGCGAGTATTGAGAAAAAAACCTTTTTATGAATACGACGAAAGAGGAGGGGTGTTGAGCAAACTCAGGACCTGATAGAGCAAAACCGAGTAAACATTCGTGCTCAGCGCACCGAAATTACCTAGAACTAACTGTCAAATCTAATTCAATAGACAAAAAGTTGAAATTTGTTCCCCAGTGTAATTTTAGCCAAAGTTACACATATCTTATCTTTAACAAGTTTCACTATAGGTAAAGGAATGTTATGAATGTTATTTTTTGTATTTTTTAATTTACCAATGATATTCTGGACCTCAGTAGAGGTAGGAGGAACAAAAGAAAATTAATTTAGTGGGCTGGGTAGCATATATTCTAGAGGTGAGTGATCATTATTTATTAATTGTGCGCGAAGCTTATCCGCTATTGAAGTAAAGTGTGCATTTAAAGAGTCTGCAATAGCAGTATCATCAGTAATTTCTTTATTATCAACATTTAATTTCTCTATTGAATTTTTCTTAATTTGTTTTCCGAGATTGTTTATGGTTGTCCAAGTGTTTTTCATATATTACGTTGAAGATTTGAATGGGGAAGAGATCGCAGGAGGCTTTTACCGCGAGGAGTTGCAGAAAGTGACATTTAATTTAGGAAAAAGTGTGTTTAAAATTGAAAACATTTTAGGCAGCAAAGGTTCAGAAAGAGAAAAATGTACCTGGTGAAATTGCTGGGTTACCCATAAAGTTTTAACACCTATATAAAAGCTGCTGCAATAATGAAGCTTAATTAGTATGCAACATGGCACCTAGCCACTTCTATGTCACACTCCCGTCCTCTTCTTCTCTCTGTACATCCTAACAACACCCTCGCCAACTTCGTGACAGAACTCCACGGACCCGTTCAATTGGAGCGTGATTTGTATGAGGTGGGTTTATGTGAACTCCAGTTAGTCTCCAAATTTTTAACTCTTGAAAATGAGCAAATCATATTTCTGATCCTTAGAAGAATCGATGAATGTGAAAAATTAGACATAACCTTAAACAATACTATGCGTTCAGTCCTGTTCGGTGAGGAACAGTACTATAGCACAAATGTATCGCTAGGAATCGGGCATTATGTTACAGCCATGGACATTGTGACGGGGTTAATCAAGAGTCTTGAAAAGTCGTACCTGACAAACGATTTACTTTTTGAAGTCGTAAACATAGAGAGGACTGCATGCACATTGAAGTTAAAGTCAACGCTTAGTAAAAATATTAACGATAAAGAGCTGTTCACAATTGTGGCTGAGGGCCGATATAGCGCACCTCTCCAAAGAGATACCTTTCACGAGGCACAGCATGACTTGTCAAGCTTAATATATCAATTGAAGATGGAGAAATTGGGTGAAAGCTCTCCGCCCCCAGACATGTGCTATATTTACAGCAATATCGTAGAGCACCAATTTGTTGGGGACACCCAGGCGCGCCTGCTGCGCATTGCACACATCCCCAACCATAGAGGGAAAAGTTTGAGCATTACATATGACAAGCCCCATTATGTGAATGTTGCGACTAATCTATTAACCAACATCTCGATATATATAAGAACGATTGAGAGAAAAAATTTCCCATTCGGTGATGGGAGCTTAACAGTGAAACTACACTTTCGCCGTTTATAATGACCCGAAGTCCAGTCTATTGAGGAGTGAGATACCAGCGTGGGAGTGGACTTGGATCCATTTTTTCATCCATACTACGCACCGCTGTCCCACTGTTGAAGAGGGGTGGCAGGTACCTAGGGTGGAAGGCGTTACAAACAGGTTTTAACGCGGCAGAAGACATAATGGGCGGAACTAAGTCTAAAGAAGCTCTATAAAACATTTAAAACGTACACGGGACGAAATCATCAAAGATGCAAAGAGAAAAATAGGTGGTAGCGGAAAGAAGGGATCTGCCAGGAAGAAGGGCTTACCATCACGTGGCGCTAAACGTAAAAGGAAATCAAAAAAGAAGTGCTGTAAGCGTATGAAACATATGGCTGATCATTTTTTAACTGATATAAGCTGAGGACACTACTCTCACGAATCATAGGCTGACTAATACTTGTCGAGGGAGGTGGCACTATTTCTGATTCGTCATGGCGTGTTTCATCCATCCGTGTAGTTCACAATGCTGTAAATCGGAACTGTCCCTCTTTGATATGCCCCCACTCAGGTCTCTATTGAGCATAGCGACTTTATTACAATTAACCCATTAAACACAATTAGTTCGCCGAGTGCCCCTATAGAATTCGTGATACCCAGCTCAGGCCCTTACTTTTTTGACCCGAGCTGCATGCACATGTACGCTAAACTGCGGATAGCCAATTCTGATGGAACGGACTGCGATGATAGTTACTCTGCGAACACTGAAACCAGCTTTTTACACTCCATATTCAGCCAGTATGAGGTGTATTTAAACCAGGTTAACATCTCGGCAGGAACGAGATACTACCACCTACGAGCCTATCTGGAAAATGTCCTCAACTTTTCAAAAGAAGCGAAGGACACCTTTTTAACCGCCGAGGGATATTACCATACTAAAGATGAAAACAGTATAAATGATAAATTTAAAAATTCTGAAAAAAAAGATATACGAATGTTTTGGACGTCTTAACACAGATTTCACATTCCAAGAGAAACTGCTTATGAACGGGGTGGATATGAAGTTGAAGCTTACCCGCACGATTCCTGAGATCTGCATAAATCTGGGGTCTGATCAAGAAGAGGGCGCGAAACCCGTTGTGATTCACATAATGGAGACGTATTTGCGTTACGCCGAGTGAAATTAAATTCGCCAAAACAAATAGAAATTGAGGAAGACTTAATACACGCCACAGTAAAATACCCAATTAACAGGGTACAGATCAAACTACACGCGGTGCCCGCCGGGTTGGCCTCGAAGCAACTAGAAAACTTGGCCCTTGGAGTTCTGCCTAAAAGGATATTAATTGGAATGCAGGACCACGCCTTGACGAATGGAAAATATAAAAAGAGTGCCTTTAAATTCGAGAATTTCGGCCATAAAAATATTAATCTATACGTAAATGGCGTCGCTTAGGAGGGACTATGATTACGGATTACTCATCAGACGCGGTGTTCCCGCTCTGCGGGAGAGCTTATAGTAATCTGGCTCATAATGCAGGTGGTTGTTACGAGCTTGGGTTTGGTGTAACACAGAAAGAATTTGTCGAAGAATTTAACATTTATTCATTTGATATTACACCTGACTTCTCTGCTGGCGTAAACACGCATTTAAGTCCACAACAGAATGGGAATATCTCAGTCAGGTTGGAATTTGCCAAGCCTATAGACACGCCTATAAGTGTGCTAGTTTACCTCGAATCACAGGCACTAATAGAAGTTGATCGTTTCAGGAACGTGGTCACAGACTTTTAAAATTTAAAATGGACGCGAATACACTCCAAAGAGTAATGAAAAGTGACCGTATCAAACGCTCAAAATTTATCGGTGTGTTTGCGAAGAATGAAATAGTGAAGTTACCAGCTACAAGAAACTGGTACGGGATTATCGTTAACACCGACGTTGTGGGAGTTGAGGGAATTCATTGGTTTGGAATCTATTTTAAAAATAGGGAAAGAATGTACTATTTTGACTCACTCGGCGCTCAGCCCTGGCTTCATTCTGTGGTTGTGCAGTTTATCGCGCAATTACAAGTACCTGAGATTGTGTGGAACCAATATCGCTTTCGAGGATATTATACCTTTACGTGCGGGATGTACGACCTCTCATTTCTCCTGCACTTGTCACGTGGGAAGGGATTTATAAACTTTTTAAATTATTCGATTTGTGCGACACAGAAATGAACGATAAAAATGTATACAGACAGATAAAAAAAAAGGTTCCCATATGTTAGCACCCGCTGTATTGTGTAAAGGTGTATATCTATATTGTGTAAAGTTGTATATACATTTGTAACTGTAAAATGTAGCCATTAAGACTTATTTAACGGACACTGGTTCTGCTTTTTACATATTTTCTACCATTTAATAAATGAAAATACAATGTGTTTTGTTCTTAACCTAAAAAATACTTACATTAGTTCCTCCATGACCTGGCACTCGCTGGACCGGATGTGAGCCAATACCTCGACTTCTGTATTCAGGTCACTGGGTTGGTTGTGCGGAAAAGCATCCATATCATTTATTCCCCTTTCATCAAAACGAAAAGTAGCTATAACAGGATCAAGTTCCGCATCGGTAATATAAGGTTAAGTAAAAATAAAGAGCTGCAATAAGAGAAAATGCCAAGAATTAAAAAAATTATAATAAAAAGCAGATAATTCTTAAAAGTTTTGGTAATTTAAAAATCCTAATGCGGTGCTGTCTTTATCGAGAAAAATATTATTAAGGATCCACCATATATATATATATATATATATGCCGAAATAATCACGATGGAAACAGACAATAATTAAAAACATAATGAGATTAATTTTTTACGTTGTAGAAAAATTCAAAATAAAGCTAGGTTAGACTAACAGCAAATTGTAATCATAAGCAGATATCCTGACAGTTTTCGAGTGCTAAGACATCGTCTGCCTGCAACGGGACTCGAGCCCGCATGCAATTCTTAGTTTTTAATATTTCTAATGAGAGTGGGCAATAAATAAAAACCTATTGTTTTTCACCCAAAATACACACAGAGGAACACATATATATATATATATATATATATATATGTATATATATATATATATATATATGTGTGTATATATATATATATATATATATATATATATATATATATATATATATAGCGAGGAATAGGAGGACGAAAAGATGGTACATGTTTATTAACAGACGTTTCGGAAAAATTCAATTTCCATCATCAGTGCTAAAAATTTTAAAAACAAGTAAAAATAAATAAGTATAATAAATAGACACGAACAACAAATTAAAATGGCGCAACAATTAGCGAGAATCAAAAGCAAGTTACAATGTGTATTAAATTAAAAGATTAAAAGTTAAATGATATAAAGTATAAAAGTATGGATAATAAGTAAAATATAAAATGGTTTAGGTGGAACAGAATTGTAAAGTTTCTTACCAGATTGCAATGAGACTAATTATACAGAAGATTGGGAATGGTTGCCTGTTGAAAGAATTCCATTGGGACGATGGAGCCGGGCGGAGTGATGGTGGATTTCTTTTGAAAGTTTATTTGGCAATATTTAAATTGAAAGCGGAACTGTAATCGTTGAGGGTTGGCTGGATACTGAGGATGTAAAGGGACTCAAGTATGCGGAGGTCGATTAGTTGGTTGGCAGAGTTAATGATTTTGAAATTGGAGGAAAGTAACGGGTGGTTGTGGAGGTGGCAGTGATCCCTTATTGCAGATTTGGAGTGTTTGTTCAAGGGCTGTGAAGTTCTTGTAGAAATCCCACGATGCTCGTCCACTCTTGTTTGATATTGGCGGATGGTACTGCCAATATAGTTCGCTTTGCCAATATCAAACAAGAGTGGACGAGCATCGTGGGATTTCTACAAGAACTTCACAGCCCTTGAACAAACCCTCCAAATCTGCAATAAGGGATCACTGCCACCTCCACAACCACCCGTTACTTTCCTCCAATTTCAAAATCATTAACTCAGCCAACCAACTAATCGACCTCCGCATACTTGAGTCCCTTTACATCCTTAGCATCCAGCCAACCCTCAACGATTACAGTTCCGCTTTCAATTTAAACATTGCCAAATAAACTTTCAAAAGAAATCCACCATCACTCCGCCCGGCTCCATCGTCCTAATGGAATTCTTTCAACAGGCAACCATTCCCAATCTTCTGTATAATTAGTCTCATTACAATCTGGTAAGAAACTTTACAATTCTGTTCCACCTAAACCATTTTATATTTTACTTATTATCCATACTTTTATACTTTATATCATTTAACTTTTAATCTTTTAATTTAATACACATTGTAACTTGCTTTTAATTCTCGCTAATTGTAAGAAACTTTACAATTCTGTTCCACCTAAACCATTTTATTTTACTTATTATCCATACTTTTATACTTTATATCATTTAACTTTTAATCTTTTAATTTAATACACATTGTAACTTGCTTTTGATTCTCGCTAATTGTTGCGCCATTTTAATTTGTTGTTCGTTTCTATTTATTATACTTATTTATTTTTACTTGTTTTTAAAATTTTTAGCACTGATGATGGAAATTGAATTTTCCGAAACGTCTGTTAATAAACATGTACCATCTTTTCGTCCTCCTATTCCTCGCTAAGCTACGCTTCCCTAAGAACAAACCATTCAACCAAGTATATATATATATATATATATATATATATATGAATAGAGACCGGGCCTCTGGACAGATAGCAGTTCACTTCGCTTTATTACGGCTTTTTATAAATTAACTAAAATAAAGCTAGGTTAGGCAAACAGCAAATTGTCAGCAAAATCAGATATCGTGACATTTTTCAAAAGTAAGATTAGCTGGGGTGTGCTATGCTCCGTCTGCCAGCAGCGGTTCTCGAATCCGCAGACAAATCTTAATAGTTTTTAATATTTCTAAAATCCTACCTGTACAAGAAATGTAGAAATAAAAACACACCATATATATATATGTATATATATATATATGCCTAAATAATCCCGAAGGAAACAGAGAATAATTAAAAATATTTTTCAAAACGCGTTTATTGCGGCCTTTTACGGTTAGGTTATATTGTTATAAACGAGAAAGAGTCCTGGCCGATATATATATATATATTATATTATTTCCCGGTTAGGTTATATTATTATAAACGAGAAAGAGTCCTGGGTTTAATTTTTTCGTTGTAAGAAAACTCAGAATAAAGCTAGGCTAGGCACTTATAAGTTAACATTGAATGAACCTCAGAATATAATCACTTACATTTCAAATGAATTATCTGTAGGATCTTGCATTCCGTTACAATTTTCTGTAACAATCTGCGTAGATAAAAGTTCATCCCGATCTGCAGCGCTGAAAATTAGACGCGTTGCCTGAGCATAAAAATCTTGATCTTCAAACAGATCGGGGTAGTCGTACAGCTGGCTCATGGTTGGTATTTCAAAAACACTAAGCACGAAAAAAACATACGAACTGAGGCTCTGAGATGAAAGTGACCCCTTTTATAAAGGGGGCTGGTGACCACCCAACAACACACAAACGCTAGCTTCCTATTGGCTAACGGTGAATTTTGGGCGGGACTTGACGCGTAGGCCTGCATGGCGGCCAAACAGAGGTCCTGGGCTCTGCCCACAGAGCTGTGATTGGTTGCCCCGTGAAATCTGGGGCGTGTCAGATATCACCATTCGCAGAGAGACGAGAAACGCTTTGTTTTTTGATCTTGTATTCGACCGAGAGAGAGAGAGAGAGAGAGAGAGAGAGAGAGAGAGTTGAGGTTGGATTGTGAAACGGTTTATGATGCCTGAAACATAAAAGTGGAAGATAGTTAATTACCCGTGAAGAAAGCCGCTGTAAAATTTATTGTATCGTGGAATTCTTATACGATACAATAAATAAATTTAAAAATAACAGATGCGTGCTGGTTGCGGTCATTAGCCCAAAGTTTACAATCTCGAGCAGTACGCTGATTAATATAAATGTATATAGCGAGAGATAGAGAGAAGTTCAGAATGGAAGTGAGAGGGTGTTTATAGCCCGTAATTAAATTTTATTTTTGT
Source organism: Bathynomus jamesi (assembly GCA_023014485.1). NCBI lineage: Eukaryota > Metazoa > Arthropoda > Malacostraca > Isopoda > Cirolanidae > Bathynomus > Bathynomus jamesi. The sequence continues at coordinate 577,334 of JAJOZX010000765.1, read as the reverse complement.
TATAGAAAGACAAGAAAAACTCTGGATATCAGAGATATTTTCGATACAATTCGCGTATGTTTGAGAGAAAGGCTAAACTGTGAGTCAATTGCGCGTGAGGTTTAATCTTCATGATGCCTCGAAACAATAAAACTCCTGCGGAAAGAAGTTTATTTATTGGAATTTTAAATCGATATTATCTATCGCTTCCGTCAAACTCCACAATTTTCAGAAGGATGTATAATATAATTGTTTATTTATATATATATATATATATATATATTACTTTTTTCCATAAATATTTCTCCTTCAATTGTTCAGCTATTTACATCGTTTAATTAGGAAATGTTTAGGAAGGTGTTTGGTTATATCGCTTTCTTCTTCTCTTCATTTCCCTCCTTTATCATATTTCCTTTCTATTTATTCAATTGTGCTGCACATTTTAATGATACGTGTACCATTTGTCCTGTTTTAATTTGCAGAAGTTACAGGTGAAAAAGACCGTAATATTCGATTTAAGTTAGCCGGAAAGTGAGTTAATTAATGCAATTTGACGTGATTATAAATTTTGTTTACGCTTCTTGTACCAATTTTCAGAATATTTTAGATGAACTTTTTTCCTGAACTGTACATATAGAGGCTTTCTTTGGTTTCCACTGGAATTGTTCATTCTGACGAATGTCAATCTTTTCGCCCCACCGTAGATCCCTGCTAGGGCACTCTGGGTATCCATTTATTTACCAGCCGTGGAAAGATGTTTACACGAATTTTTTTAGATGAACTTTTTTCCGGAATTTTACATATATAGGCCCGCCTTTGCTTTCGATGGTTTCCGCCCGAATTGTTCATTCTGGCGAAGGTCAAGTTTTACACTCCACCTTAGACCTACTTTTAAACGGGTAAATATATATATATTTAAGAGAGAGAGAGAGAGAGAGAGGGAAATAAACAAATAGATAAACAACATGATCGAGTGTTGCAATACAGTTTAACGGGATCCCCTGGTTGGCCATTTATCTACCAACCGTGGAAGGTTGTTTACACTCCACCTTAGACCTACAGTTTAACGCGAATTATTAGGTCACCTTGGCTACCAACCTCGGAAGGATGCGCCGCCGCCGAGCCCGACGTATATAATCGTAATATTTTATGGGTGTATAGACGGGTGTGTACGTGCCAAAACGAAGTATACACTTTGCCAACTGGCTGATAATGCCTGGAGGCACTGGCTGATTAAGCCGACTGGCTGATTAGGGGCTCTATAAGACAACGTCCGCTTTGCTGAAGTCTTAATATGCGCTTGGCTCCTGTCAAGCGAGCATCTCTCCTCCTCTCTCTTAGGTTAGGTATACCCCTTTGGGGGGTGAGGCCGTTCCACCTCCTCCCCCAAAGAGGTCTCCCCCAGCGGGGGTTCATTGCAACTCTGCCTCCAAGTTGCATAATCCCTTATTGCTCTTGCAGAAACCCCCTCCCCATTTAGGGGGAGAGATGATTTGCAGCAAGGGGGTTTCGCACTGGCACTGTGGGGTGCCTTGCAACAAGGGGGGAGGGGGTTGGCACGGGCACTGTGGGGTGCATTGCAACAAAGGGGAGGGGTTGGCACTGGTGCCTTGCAACAATGATCAACATTTGCAATTGCATTGCACTCTCTCCTTTTGCGCCCATACTACTAGCCTTTCCCAAAGAAAGGTGATCGTTCTGAACCCTCCGACTATTGTTCACTTTCTTTGATTTCTTGCCTTTCTAAAGTTTTTCAATCTATCCTTAATAGGAAGACTCTTTCACACACCTCTTCTCATAATCTTCTTTCAGATCGTCAGTATGAGTTCCAGAAGGGAAGCTCTACTGGCGATTTTTTCTAACTCTTGGTCATCCTCCTTTGCATTAGACCTATCAAAAGCTTTTGATAGAGGTTGGCACAAATCTTTAATTTACACACTACACCCATTCGGTTTCTATCCTTCTATCTGTTCCTACATTTCTGATTTCTTTTCTGGCCGATCTATAGCTGCAGTTATAAATGGCCACTGTTTTTAATCTTAAAGCTATTAATAGTGATGGTCCTCATGGTTCTGTCCTGTCACCCATTCTCTTCCTTTTTTTATCTATATCTATTAAGTCGCACTTTTTGTCCTTTCCATTCCTATGCCGATGATTCCACTCTTCACTTCTCCACCCGCTTCCCAAAGCATCCCTCTCAACAGTTACTCTATGCTTCGCGTAGGCCGGCTATGGTACACCTGAACTTTAATCTTTCTATTATCTCTGATTTGGGCAGAGAAAACTTTGTGGCTTTTAATGTTAAATTAGGTTTGGTTAATTAGTTTTTTAGATTTATTGATTTTAAAAAGTCGGTATGGTACCTCGCTTATGTGAAGAAGCGCACGTGTGTGTGTGTGTGTGTGTGTGTGTGAGAGAGAGAGAGAGAGAGAGAGAGAGAGAGAGAGAGAGCATTTTTTAACCTAGTGAGTGGACGACATGAATGTCACCCAGTGAAGAAAATTTGTCGCCCATTAAATGAAATTTTAAGGTACTGGGAGACAAGGAATTTTCAAAATTTGTAAAAATAGAATTGTCTGGGGAGCATTGTCTTGGAAGCCATATAAATACATATAATACATGCACATACGTATACCACAATTAGAACTGTTTATCCTAAATGTAAATATGAAATTTACATTGAATATTTGTATATAGATAATGCTAGTGTTATTTCAGACCACACGGGGATGGTGGCCTGATTAGGGAACATCCGGATCCATAGTATCCTTAATCCAGTGGTGTGTTGGGACCGGTTCGGTCCGGTTCGCCCGAACCGGTTGTTAACTTTTGATTGGATCACCGAACCGTTTGTTTGTTTTTAACAAATATTTAAGTCAGTATAAATTTATTTATATCCAAATTTTTTTTCATTTTTTCAGAATTTTATAGGAAAATATAGTTAGTATCACAAGCAGTGGTCGTTTCAACATTTATTTATTTTTTGATGGAAAATTAGTTTAGTTTTAGATAATTATGTCATTAGTGAGTATAAAGAATATGTTAAATAATTTCTGCCAAAATGTTACAAAATGCTGTTTGGAAAAGCTGTGTGTGTGTGTGTGTGTGTGTGTGTGTGTGTGTGTGTGTGGGTTTTATGGTTAAGTATCTGAATTGAATTCGAAAGAATATTTTTTTTTGTAATTTAAGTTATGAGGGCACTGTTTTCTGAAGTGATTGGTTCACCACATCTGAAATTAAATAAATAAATAGCTTGGTAACCTTGGTTTTGCTTCTGGCCGAATTGCTCATTCTGACGAAGGTCAAGTTTGTTGCCCTACCTTAGACCTACAGCTTAACGTTGAATCCGAACCACGACTCATCACGGGTGATTAGAAATTAGAAAGTCCTCGCCCGGGAAATAAAAACTTTATATGAAAGTGACAAATCTAAATAAAACTTTTGCAGTGGATGCTACTCATTTGGTCGGCGAAACAACATCGACTCTATTAAATTAACTTATCCTAAACTAACCTAACCTGACCGAACCTAACCTTAGACCTACAGCTTAACGTTGAATCCGAACCACGACTCATCACGGGTGATTAGAAATTAGAAAGTCCTCGCCCGGGAAATAAAAACTTTATATGAAAGTGACAAATCTAAATAAAACTTTTGCAGTGGATGCTACTCATTTGGTCGGCGAAACAACATCGACTCTATTAAATTAACTTATCCTAAACTAACCTAACCTGACCGAACCTAACCGAACCTAACCTAGCGTAATCCCTACTGTAACTTAGCCTAACCTATACTAACCTAATCTACCTTAATCTAACCCACAATAACTTGTCGATTTTTGTCAGGTCTATCAGATGTCGTTAATCCGATTAAAATATGAAACGCCTTTCTTCATTTTACTCTTTCTTAATACTTACTCAAGTATGTTTTGCTTTTAATTTCGCAGGTAACATAGAGCGCCTGAACGTGACAGTGCGACCCCTTGAGACGTTTGGCACCTTGGAAGTGATTTGGCACCCTTCCGAGAACGACGTATTATGGACTGTATATACTTACTACATAAGTTACAAAATATCATCAAAAAATGTATCTTTGAATGAAGATTCCGATCCTTGTGATAAAGGGTAAGTACTCTCTCTCTCTCTCTCTCTCTCTCTCTCTCTCTCTCTCTCTCTCTCTCAATGATGAGTTAATGCTTAATTTGATGGAGCGCACAGCATTTATTTCACCCACTGTTACTATACTTTGTTGTAATATGTGACCGAGATAGGAAATATAAATGTACGATAAGTGGTGTGTATGTTGTGCTTTACGTAGAACACTTCTTTTCAGTATTCTGTTTTAACTTTCCTTTTTACACGTCATAAGAGTAAGTGTAAAATGGGAAGTTGAGTGCAGTGGGGAAGGCATATAGTAAGATAATGATAAAAAGAGTTCGTTCGTTGTATTATAGAATGTTTGATGATTGATGAGCAAGGAGGGTTCCGAGGTGGAAGAGGCTGTGTGGATCAAGTGTTTGCAGTGAGACAAGTGATTGAGAGCATGTGAAAGGGGTTGCAAGATATACATGTTTTTTATGGATTTTGAGAAAGCGTAGAACAGAGTGAATAGAGAAACACTGTGGCAGGTTTAGGGTATATTCGTACAGTATTTGTGATTGGCGGTGATTCATTAATGCGGTGAAGAGTTTCTATGATGGAAGTAGTACAAGTGTGAGAGTAAATAAAGAATTGAGTGAATGGTTTGACATAAGTGTTGGTGTGCCTGAAGGATGTATGATGTCTCCGTGGTTGTTCTTGTTCATTCTGTTTATGGATGGATTCATGAGAGGCGAAAGTGTGACTGCTAGAAAGAGAAATAAATCTGCTGTACGATGGAAATAGATGGGGGCTGTTGAATCTGTTGTATGCGGATAATGCTGTGCTATTTGCTCAGAATGAGTGTGATATGCAAGAAGTTGTTAAGAGTTTTGTGGCGGTGTGCGATAGAAGACTGTTAAAACTGAATTTGGGTAAGAACAAGTTATTGATTGTGGTGTGAGAGGGAAATTCGGACGGTTATGTGATGGTGAATGGTGAAACACTGGAAGTGGCAGAGTCTTTTAAGTATTTGGGATGTGTATTGAACAAAAGAGGTACGAGTGTTGATGAAGTTAATAGTAGAGTGAATCAAGGAAGAAAAGTGGTGGGTGCGCTGAAGGGGGTTGTGAGAAAGCAGAGACAGGATAGAAATGATGCGAGATGTTTACATAAAGGTGTGTTAGTACCGATACTTTTGTATGGGTGTGAAACATTGGCATGACATGAGAGGGGAGAAGTCAAGAGTAACAGCGGTTGAGATAAATAATCTGAGAGGTGTTTGTGGCGTGCGTCGGGTTGATAGAGTAAGAAATCGTGTAGTTCTTGAACTATTTGGTGGTCTAAAGTCAGTGGAAGTGAAAATTGAGGAAGGTGTGTTAATTTGGTTCAGACATGTTGAAAGAATGGAAAATGACAGAGTTGTGAAAAGAGTGTATAAAAGTTTTTTCGAAGGGAGAAGGGGAACAGGAAGGCTGAGAAGATGGATGAACATAGTGAATGATTGCCTGAGTAAACGTGGACTTGATCTGGGTGATGCACGAGAAGTGGCTGTAAGTCGGTTGGAATGAAGATTTGTTAGAAATATGTAAGTTTCGGACTCTGTCTCTTTTATTTTTGACAAGGCCTAGAAGTGCCACCACTCATGGCTATGAAACGCCACAGGTGTGGAATTTTGCCATGTGGGAAAGGGGAAGCTGGTCCACCAAAACGGCTATGTGAATAGATGTGTACGCTTGAATTTCTACCTTTTCTCCTCTTCATTACCTTTTGTACTTCACATCCAGGTTTTTTCTGCCCTCTCACCCCAGTTCGTTGTGAAATGAGATTTTGATAATGTATGATAATGTATGTATGTATGTATGTATGTATGTACGTACGTACGTATAACATTAATAATTAATTATAATAATATTTAAAAAGTAAATAAAAATTACAACAAAAAGCATTTTTTAGACAAATTCAATTACTTATATAATGTGTGTGTGTGTGTGTGTGTGTGTGTGTGTGTGTGTGTGTTACACAAGGAACTCTTCTGGGAAAATTAAATGCACTATAGTCCGAATAAGTAATGGTAAATGACAAACACTATAGTTTTTTCTTTTTTACGATGTTAGCCCGACTTGTTCAACGGGTCACTCGCAAAGAGGCCCCAAAATATAGCTTCCCTCACCAGATAAGATCCAGCTTTGGGACAGGATCTAGGGTTTAAAGCCACCTAGCCTACTACATTCAGAACCTCAATATACGCAAGAAACTCGTTGCATTCATGTCGGAGTGACCATTCGGGAACCTTTCTGAGTTGTATCACATTAAACATTTTTATAGTTTATATAATACAATCAACACAAACTTAGAAATAAGAATACATACATTCAGTATTTGTTTACTACACTAATAGAGAGTGCCATCTATCTACACTGAAATATATAACACTACAATATTAAAATTACAACAGCTAGAAAAATAATGAGAATCATCTGGAGGAGCTTCCACAGCAGAAAAGCAAACATCATGCTCAAATTATGGAAGAATCTAATTCTACCAATAATTAAGTATTGCTCATTACTCACAAGCCCATACAGAAAACGAGACATTGCGAACATAGAAGCCATAAAAAGGATTTTTGCGTCTAAGATATAGGAAACGAAAGATTAAGGCTACTGGTCACGACTACAATCCCAGAACCTCTACTCTCTGGAAAGAAGATGTGAGCGGTACACAATAATATACATATGGAAAATATTAAATAGAGTGAAAGATATACGTTCCAACAAGATGGAGCTCCTGCTCACAGGGCACGCCAAACTGTCACATTCCTTGAGAACGAAACACCAGATTTAATCTAACCCAATATGTGGCCGGCTAGTAGCCCCGATCTTTCACCACTAGATTATGGTGTTTGGGAAGCCCTGAAGTCCAAAGTTTACATCCCTGGTACCAATATAAGAGACATAGATGAACTACGCGAAAGAATTCTGCTCGGCTGGGAGAAGGTGTCTCAACGATATGTAAACGGGTGTATTGAACAGTGGCGTCCACGTTTGGAGGCCTGCGTTGAGCAGGAAGGGGGACACATCGAGCAACTTCTCAATTAAGACGAACAACATGCTAAGGTAAGCATCTATGAAGTTTGGGAGCTCTAGTCCCCTTACTTTTTTAATTTGACAGTTTACCTCTAAGAGGTCACTTTTTTTACTCACCCTGTATATTAGGCCGGGTCGAAATTTTATATTGAAAAGGTATATATTGTGAGGGGTTTGAATGGAACAAAGGAACCCCCTCATAAATTATTTTCGCTGTTTAAAGCCTCCTACCACTGGTACAATTTTTAACTTTTTGACCTATATTGAAGAATATTCCATTTATACGAGACTTACTCTACAGTCAGGTTTTTTGATGACATAAATCTTTATTAACGTATAATATTTTACTTAATAATGTACAGTATTAGGAAAATTAATTAAGTAAAACAATATATTCAGAAGAAAAAATTAGAGGCATAATAAATGTGCTAAAATTCAATTCACTTTTTCATTGTTCCTTATCACATCAAAAGGGAAGAAATTTTCAATATCATTAGGAAATTTTATTTCATATGTTTCTTACTCATTCCACTGGGCCTTCCATTCAAACTTGGCCAGTTTTCGCCTTGATTCTAATGAGTTTAAAATAAACTTTTGACGGTTGTCATATCCTATTCTTTCCTGACATGCCTTTGTTACTAGGTTCACTGCCCTTTCCACACTTTAACTATGGCATGGAAAAGAAGCTATCTGCAGTGGCTTACATCGAGCCTGTAGTAGATCATCGTCGCTAAAATTGTTTAGCAGCGGTGGAGGAGTAATGATCTCTTTTTGCCAATCGATCATCTCGGTGTAGTCAGTACATTGGAAATTGAAGGTTCGAGGCAACTCAAAGTTTCTGGTACCTGAAAATCCTGTTCTTGAAAGGATGATTTTCTGAATGGCTTGCCCCCTGATTTCTAGTCTCTTGTCAGTTACCTTTGATATGAGTATATTTTCTGGGTGGTCAAAGTAGGCGTTATTCTTTAATACTGGTTCTATGATTGATCTATGTTGTTCATCTAAATTTCGAAGCAAGTACATTAAATGCCAAAAATTATATACACCATCAGTTGCATTAGGATGAGATTTTGTCCAAATCCACCCTGGAGCATAGAACTGCATAATAATCTTGACTATATCTTGAAGGTTTTTGTCGGGATTTGGCGTTGAGATATATATTCGAAGGACCCTGTTGGCTAGAGTTAGCCAGCGAGCATGGTGAAGGGTACCCGGGGATCGAGTGGACAGATCTTGAGAAGTGTCTCCAGTTTGCACTGCCAGACACATATCACGACATCTTTGATCACTGCTTAGTTCCTTCACAACATTTGCTGGAATTTCTTTACTGTTTCCCTTTACGCGAGAATATTTGACTACCTCCAATTTTGTTAAATCTGTTTTCAGTTTATTCCCAATTGAACTCACAAAAGTATTTGGACCTGTTGTTTTACCATCAATGGCTTTGTAAACGTGCATAATAGGCAGCTCATTTAAATGCAAGAGGCACACCAACCACTGCACTGGTCCGTTAAGATGAATTTCAACCAGTTTTATGGCTCCACCAATTTTTCCTGTATTTACAGAAGTACCATCACACATTAAAGCTTTGATAGTATCTGTGCTGTTCGAATCTGTAATAATAGTTATCAACTCTTCTGCTATGCAGCGGGCAGTTCCATTATCTGGTGTGACATGGTCTACATAGATGCTTCCAGGTTCTTTCACAATAACATAGTGTTCTTCTTTTATCTTTCCACTTTTAGTTAATGTGTTATCTTTCCTTCCATCAAATCCAAGGCACTCCATCTTCAGATTTTCGGAATTAGACCTAAAAGTACTTGTTTCACCCATGCGATTTCTTTCTCTTTCTAATTTCTTTGTCAAGCATGTTGGTGTGGTTAACGATCCCTATATCTTTTAAATCTGCACTGACTATTGCAGCTGCAGCTCTAGAACATACACGATAACGATCTGCTGTTAATGCTAGGTTTTTATAGGAGTGCCTGTTCTGAATATTCTCAGTTAATTCTAAATCGGCCTCACAATCTACATCCTGACTCTCTGAATCTACATCCATGTCTTCTTCGGTGTTTTCTATAAATTCCGATGGTAAAACATTGGTGGCTTTAGTCATTTCTTCTTGTGTTTTTAGTTGACGGTTTTGTGTTTCTTGGGCTCTTGCTAAAGATCTCTTCTTTGTTGAACTAGCTATGCGATCAATTGGTCCTAACTGATTCTTTCTTTGTTTTTGACCCACAAAAGACTCCCATTCTGCCATTGGCATTTTATCCTTACACCTGCAACATTTCCTATCAATTCCCTTATCACAGTATTCACAAGAAGATATATCAAACATTTCATCATACTGAGCTACTTTTAGGCAAAACTTTCATTTCTTCGATGTAACGACACCTTATTCAATTTTGAGGCTTCTTCTATCAGTCGACTGACCTTTGGTGTTAATCGTAGGGAAAGAAAATTTCATCCAAATGTCTTCAATATATTTTACAACAACCCTATAACAATCCTTAGCAGTTGCTGATCCTTTTGATTTAGCTTCTTCACGACAGCGCATAAAACGGTAGTGTCTCACAACATCTGTTTTTGAAGGAGTCATGGCTGCTGGGAATTCCGTAGAATATCCAAAGGCTGCATTTGAGGACTTGCTTCTAGTATTCATAGTTTATATTCAGAAGTAAAATCAAATTATATGTAATTTATAATTTATGATAATTCAAATTATAATTAAGGCAAATGCAAATTATTTCTATTTATCTGAAAAATTATTTCTATTTATGTGAAACGTAAAAATATCAAGCATTAAACAAACAACTTATCATGTAATATATAACAACATTAAACATATGCGAATATGAAAGTAAGAAAGGGAGGAGAGGCATGTGATAGGGGTAGTAGGGTAGCACATGCTTGATTTTTTAATATTTTGTTAAAGTGATAAAAAAAAACCCTTCTCACATAGTGTACTTTTTAAGAAATAACCTTTTTTCCTATTTAAATATATGCAAATATGAGGGTAAAAAAGGGGGGTATGTGCTAGGGGTAGCAGGGGTAGCACATGCTTGATATTTTAATATTTTGTTAAGATGATAAAAAAAAACCTTCTCACATGATGTACTTTTTAAGAAATAAAAAAATTTCCCATTTTCGACCTGCCCTACTGTGTATATATATATATATATAAATTATATATATATATATATATATATATATATATATATATATATATATATATATATATATATATATATGGGATGAATTTCACAATTAAACACTTGAAATGAATGAATGCTGCAACCCACAAGGAAAAAGAAAAACAATTCCAAGGCCTTTCGTGTATTCAGAGCTACACCTCGTCGTTCCCTGACGAGGTGTAGCTCTGAATACACGAAAGGCCTTGGAATCGTTTTTCTTTTTCCTTGTGGGTTTGCAGCATATATATATATATATGTATGTGTGTCTATGTGTGTGTGTGTGTGTGTGTGTGTGTGTGTGTGTGACGTCATACTAGATGTTAGCAACTACCAATACAAATATTGCCTTTAGGGATGACCAGCAGCACGGTGGCACAGAATTATATGTACTTTAGCGACCGTCAAAAATAAAAACAAAAAATCTCATCTCTTAATAGATATAATAATATATACAGCAGGATGCTATCCTCACACACAATACCCCATCTACTCGCAAGATACTACCGCTGCAGGTGCACGTTCCATATGATAAAATTAGTATCTGGCCGCCAAAATTTCCACCAAGGTCACACATTTGGTGTACAGAATTATACTGTATAATGTATCATTGTTTATACAATTTACAAACTCTAATTCATGAAAACATCCAGCGTTCACCTTAAGCAACAAACAACACATTTTTTTAAATGAAACTGCACCTGTGGTGTAGTGGTTAACGTCGTTGACTACGAATCCATTGGCTCCGGGATCGAGATCCGGTGACGGCATGCGGCGCGTACCAAACCCAGCTGGTCATCTTTCCACACAATAAAAAAATTGGTTGGTAAATAAATGGGTACCCTGGGTAACCTAGTGGTTAAGACGCTGGGTTGCTGGTTGGGCGTGGTTAGGCTTCCACGTTAAACTGTAGGTCTAAGGTGGAGTGACAAGCTTGACCTTCATCAGCATGAACAATTCGGGCAGAAGCTAAACCAATGTTAACCAATAACTATATTATAAAAATACAAAAATACAAAAGTAAACTAACGTAATCAAATATATAAAAAAGTATTTTAAGCCAATATATACACTATACAGTATATGAGGGTGACCCAAAAATATAAAATTCAGAAATGTTTATTTCCACACGTTTCTCCTTGTTACATATAAGAAACTAATGAAGCAAGCAAACAATTAGGCATATCGGAGAATATCTAAAGGTTGCTCACTTTTGCTACATTTTTGGTGCTTGAAACAAAACTGTAAAAAATTAAATTTTACTTTTTCATAATCCCTAATTAAGTTATTTGTATAATAACAATGAAATGAAAAACAATAATAACAACATCGGATCACATCGGATAATACAGAGGAACTTCAATCTCGTTCATGAGATATAAAACATCTCAAACAACCTGTTTCTTAATGTTTAGTACCGCCTTCGTTGAAACCGGTAAGGTTTTGCGGTGACTGCTGATGAGCCGCAACAAGTATTGTTTCTGAGTCTCGTCTTTCGTCAGTGCGGCGTTGTATGATGAGATAAGAGAAACAGCACGTTCAGCACTATCATTGACGATCTTGAGGAATTTGGCTTTGACTTTCAATGCCTGATACATTGGGTCCGTTGGCCAGAGGGCTGGTGGCTTCAGCAAGAACGCCTTAGCTTCTTGGCCGTTCACGGAGAGAAGGTTGAACAATTTCAACGAACGGCCTGTGATGTACGCTTCTAAAGGAGTGCGATGGTCGAACTTTTTCCCATCCACCCGCTTGGGAGCTTTAGGGTTCGGAGGAAGTGAGAAGTTGCCAACCATGGCTGCTTTAGTCTTCTTTTTAACGCGATCGTTGAAGAGGGCGAGGGGCGCGAGGTGTTCAGAAAAGTACCATAAGTGGCGGCAGAACGCCTTGACCGCCGCGTTCTTGACGGAACGCACAGGGTACTCGTGCAGGAGGGCGAGCAGGTTAATGTCATTGAAGGGTGCTTTTTCTGTGACTGGGGCCTCATGCCAGTAGCGGGCGTAGACGAGAGACAAAAAGACAAATGTTTGTTATGCCAGCCCTCTCATGCGCCCTTAGCGTTGTCTGGTCCTTGAATAGGAAGATCTTCAGTGAGTAGATGGCTTTGGCCATCCCCCGCCCGTGGTGCATCGCGCCGGGTGCGCGGAAGCATGGTTTTCTGTTGGAGGATCTCCCGAGGAAAATGTGACAGAGCTGAAGCAGCTCTCTATATATATACTGTGTGTATATATATATGAAACCGGAACTAAAATTTCTCTAGTTTCGCATTCAATAAACTTGCACTTCTTTTAAGAAAATTATAAAGTATAATAAGAAACTAAATAACTGGAGTTATTTTTACAACGACTTCTCTTTTTAATGATGATGCGATTAGTAATGATATTTTGATTGTTATTATCCCTTAACTATTTTTAAAAAACTTCGAACATTCGAATAATTCTAAAATATTTTCTAACGATTATTTTATTTAAAACTAAAATTTATTATTGAAGTTATAAAGGCTTCACCTAACTTAAAGATGAAATTACAATTTGTACAAATACAAGCAAACATAAAATCCCATGTACTGTAAATATGGAATTTTGGTTCAATAATTACTCGACTCAAACAACGGCTATATATATATATATATATGAAAATTATTTCACGAAAGTAACACGTGAAAAATATTTATGATGAATAAAACCACGAAGGAAAGGAAACACAAAAAGGTGCTCAAGCGCTTTCGTCTAATGACATCCTCAGGAACACTGAAGTACATAAAAGGTTACGGCCTATATATAGGTTACAGAAAGAAACAAAAAAAATAAATAACATACATACACACAAACATATATATTATATACATACATATCTACAAACATACATATATATATATATATATATATGCAATAAACGGAGAAGTAAAAATAAAAATTAAAAATTAAAAATTAGAAGATTAACAAAGAGGCATACAGATTTGTAAGGAAAAATATCGATTTTTAGCACAAGATCAAATGAATTATAAAAATACAAACTTATACTGGAAATCTGCCCGGGTTTTAACACTTTGCCTTTTAGAGTCAAGTTTCGATATATATAAAAATAAAATGAAGATTAAAAGTTAATAAAGTAGCATACAAGTTTACCAAAGATTTAGCGTCCTACCCTTTTTATCTAAATTTGTTTTGAAGGAATTCAAAACAATAGGATCGAGTTGAAAAAGACCTTTGCTTATGTTGAAGTTATTTGAAAGTTGGATAATGGCAGACTCAAGAATATTTCTATTAACAATGTTGCTAGAATGAAATAAAACTGAAGCATTATTCCAATCAATAGAGTGGGATAACTCTGACAAATGGACAAAAAGAGCACTGGACAACTGTCCTGTTCTAACAGAATATTGATGCTGTTTTATACGTGTGTGCAAATCCTTTCCCGTCTGACCTATGTAAAAGGAATCACATTGTTTACACCCAATTTTATAGATAATGCCTGAATTATTGGTAGGGCTATTTTTTACTATGATATTTTTCACAATATTATTATATGAAAATACTACATTAATATCCAAAAGTTTAAGTACATTAGCAATGCCTAAAAAGCCCGGGAAAAATGGAAGTACTAAAATATTTTTTGACAAAGTACGAGTGTTATTATTGACACGATAGAAAGTTCGTTTTGCCTTGTTGAGACAAGATTCCATAAACGCAGATGGGTAACACAGATCACTTCCAATACCGTTGATTTTTTCCAATTCGGCATCGATGTATTCCGGACTGGCGATCCTAAGGGCGCGGAGAAACATTGATGAAAAAATGGCCTTCTTAGTGGGGGTGTCATGTCCCGAGTAAAAGTGTACGTAGGACAAATTGTTTGTTGTTTTCCGATAGATACTAAACTTAAAACCTGGGATTTCCCTATGTACACGCACATCCAAAAATGGGATTGAATTGTCTTGTTCCACTTCTAAAGTAAACTTAATGGAGGGGACTTGATCATTTAACTGAAGGAGGAAGTTATCCAGGTCACGATTCATGGGCCAGATACACAAAATATCGTCGACGTACCGCAACCAAGGGATGCCAACCCCCAGGATTCTCGGAATGTAAGTAATTTCGAAAAACTCCATATAAATATTGGAGAGGAGGGGCGATAAGGGGTTGCCCATGGCCATCCCAAACACTTGTTGAATAATGTTGATAATACTCGTTATTGAAAGTGAATTTACAGTCTTTGATGCAAAGCTTAATAAGTTCCAAAACAATGTGTGAAGGTAGTGGCAGGTCATACTTATGTAATTCTTGGGAGAGAAAGTCAAGCATATCATCAATCGGCACTTTTGTAAACAATGAACAAACGTTTTCGCGATGGCCTCTCACAATTAAAAAAAGATGGGGAGCTCCATATTACTAAAGCAGACTAGGCTAACACCATAGTTATTATGGACAAAGTGGACTACATCGGAAAGATGAACGAGCTTCTCCAGGACCCCGCCACATACAGCAAACTTAGGAAGAACCCGCAGGATGACGTCATCAAATCATTTAATAGTGGCTTGAAACGCATTCTCAAAGATCATAAGGACTTAATTCCGCTTTTCATGTTCGTTTTGCCTTGTTGAGACAAGATTCCATAAACGCAGATGGGTAACACAGATCACTTCCAATACCGTTGATTTTTTCCAATTCGGCATCGATGTATTCCGGACTGGCGATCCTAAGGGCGCGGAGAAACATTGATGAAAAAATGGCCTTCTTAGTGGGGGTGTCATGTCCCGAGTAAAAGTGTACGTAGGACAAATTGTTTGTTGTTTTCCGATAGATACTAAACTTAAAACCTGGGATTTCCCTATGTACACGCACATCCAAAAATGGGATTGAATTGTCTTGTTCCACTTCTAAAGTAAACTTAATGGAGGGGACTTGATCATTTAACTGAAGGAGGAAGTTATCCAGGTCACGATTCATGGGCCAGATACACAAAATATCGTCGACGTACCGCAACCAAGGGATGCCAACCCCCAGGATTCTCGGAATGTAAGTAATTTCGAAAAACTCCATATAAATATTGGAGAGGAGGGGCGATAAGGGGTTGCCCATGGCCATCCCAAACACTTGTTGAATAATGTTGATAATACTCGTTATTGAAAGTGAATTTACAGTCTTTGATGCAAAGCTTAATAAGTTCCAAAACAATGTGTGAAGGTAGTGGCAGGTCATACTTATGTAATTCTTGGGAGAGAAAGTCAAGCATATCATCAATCGGCACTTTTGTAAACAATGAACAAACGTTTTCGCGATGGCCTCTCACAATTAAAAAAAGATGGGGAGCTCCATATTACTAAAGCAGACTAGGCTAACACCATAGTTATTATGGACAAAGTGGACTACATCGGAAAGATGAACGAGCTTCTCCAGGACCCCGCCACATACAGCAAACTTAGGAAGAACCCGCAGGATGACGTCATCAAATCATTTAATAGTGGCTTGAAACGCATTCTCAAAGATCATAAGGACTTAATTCCGCTTTTCATGTCCACTTCACCTTCTCTGCCCTACCTTTACGGTCTTATTAAAACCCACAAACCTGGCAACCCTATGCGCCCTATTATTAGCTCGGTGGGCTCTATTACTTATAAACTCTCCAAATGGCTTGTCAAAGTCTTGTCCCCCATTCTCGGAACTATCTCTGATTCACATGTAAAAAATTCCATGGATCTTACTGAAAAATTGAATAATGCACGTACTGAAACTAACGATAGATTGATCAGTTTTGACGTTTGTTCATTGTTTACAAAAGTGCCGATTGATGATATACTGCATCAGATCTTTTTGGCGAGTGCGGAACGCCGATATGCTTGTATCTTTTGCCAGCAAATTCCATTCACGTAACCTGGAGCCCAATAATTCCGCTTTCTTTTTCGGAAGGTCCAAATCTCTCACGAGATCATTCAGCATAACCTGCGTTATCATACGTGGTTTATTTGATTCAGGTTGCTAATAGTCTGTATCTTTAGTGTCATCAATTTCCATTGGTTCAACTTCAGACTCTTCATCCAGTGTCCATGACTTTGGGGGAGTTGGAATTGGGTTATCATCGTCATGTAGTACTGGTCTCATGGCAGATGCAAGATTTGGGTATTGAATTTTATGTTTATTTTTGGCAGAGAATCCTGAAACGTTAGTCATACAAAAATAGCAATCCGTTAGGTGATCCTTGGGCTCTCTCCAAATCATTGGTATGGCAAATGGCATAGATTTGCGGGTACCTTTAATCCAACCCCTAAGAGTGACGGCACAGGAAATGCATGAGATATGAGGTGCCCAGGATTTGTCTTGGTCGCCTACCTTACATCCAAAATAAAGTTCGTAAGCCTTCTTCACGAGTGGGGTCATCGTCTTCCTCTGTGCCATTATGGTCAGTTCTCCACATACGTAGCAAAATGTATCTCTGGGATTAATACAGTTTCGATTCATGCTGGCGGAAAATTATTGAAATCACGGAAAACTTTTTGGAATGAAAAACCAATTTTTTCTACTATGAAAAATTTTAAAATTTGAGCAAAACTTGAAAAAAATTTATTTCTTTTTATTAAAAATCTGTTTGTTTAAATAGCTATATTTTTTAATGCAAAAAATACTATTAAATATAGTTAACCTGGAAAAAAAAAGAATAAACTTAAATTTGTACACTTAATTTTAACTAATATTTTGGGAAAACTCTGAGTAAATGGAAATATTATTTTCTCGAAAACTGTGGGTGATAGAAAAATTCTGAAACCATATTTGGAATCAGCATCAAAAGTTCTATAAGAAACACCAAATAGTTTTCAAGAAACAAAAATGTTGTTCTCTAGTGTAATTAGTCTCTAATTGATGGCGTATATTCAAATATGCGTAATAAATAAACAAACATATCATTAACAAGTAATTAGAAATATATATATATACAGGGTGGCCCAAAAGTTTCTTTACCGAGATTATTGAATTTTAGTTTGTATGTGTATTGTTTCATATTTCTTTAATATACAGGGTGGGCGGAAAGTAGCTCCCTATTTTGGATTGGTAAAAAAATACGTATATTATCCATTTATTTCAGAAGAAATAATATGAAAAGGTAGGCATACATCGTAGGTTTTCTCTAAAATTCAATGTGGGCTCCAACTCTTTCCACCAGCTTCTGGAGCCGCCCAGGAATGGCGTCCACTGACTTTAGCAGGAACTCCGGCGGGATGGAGGACATGACTTCCCGAATTCGGTCCTCCTGTTCTTCCAATGTCCTCGGTTTGGTGCGGTAGACTTCTTCCTTTACCCATCCCAAAGAAAGAAGTCGCACGGTGTCAAGTCGGGGCTCCTGGCTGGCGATTGATGTGGACCACGACGACCCATCCAACGCCCAGGGAAGTGGGCATCCAGCCCTTCTGCATCCAGCCCTTCTGCGCAACACCATGAATGCTGAGCGGTACCTTGCTATGTTGCGAAACGAGGTCTGGCCGGTTGTCAGCACATGGGAGAACATCGACGATCTGATATTTATGCAAGATGGCGCCCCTCCGCACTTCGCTCTTGTTGTCCGTGAGTGGCTGGATGCCCACTTCCCTGGGCGTTGGATGGGTCGTCGTGGTCCACATCAATGGCCAGCCAGGAGCCCCGACTTGACACCGTGCGACTTCTTTCTTTGGGGGTGGGTAAAGAAGAAGTCTACCGCACCAAACCGAGGACATTGGAAGAACTGGAGGACCGAATTCGGGAAGTCATGTCCTCCATCCCGCCGGAGTTCCTGCTAAAGTCAGTGGACGCCATTCCTGGGCGGCTCCAGAAGCTGGTGGAAAGAGTTGGAGCCCACATTGAATTTTAGAAAAAACCTACCATGTATGCCTACCTTTTCATATTATTTCTTCTGAAATAAATGGATAATATACGTATTTTTTTACCAATCCAAAATAGGGAGCTACTTTCCGCCCACCTTGTATATATATATATTAGTGGTGGACCGGATGTCAGTTTTTCAACATCCACGGATGCGGATCTTTAAGTTCACTATCCGTGGATGCGGATACGGATGCGGATATTTAATCTATCAATATAATATAGAATTATGAATATATGACATAATTTTTCAAATTTCGTAATATTACTATTATGGCAGGCAATGCATAAGAATTAAAATTAATATTAATGTTTTCATTATGATAAAAATAATAACTTTCTCAAGAGTTTCAGCCACAGAAAATTCAATGAAACAAGTTTCATTCAATTTTTTACCAGGGATTTATATTTTCAGGTTTATATATTTGTTTGTTCATTAATAATTCACTGGGGAACAAAAAAAAATTTTTCTTGGTGCCTGAGATTTTAGACCTTATTCTGGATATTTTCATGCCACTGATTCAGAAAATATCATCCATTTTGTTCTAGCAGCTCTAGTTTTTGAGATATTGCATACGTCATTACCTACTTTATTACCATTCTGGAACGGTATTATGAGTTGCTTGTAAATCTAAATGCATCTGTATAATTAAATTGTAGCTATGATTTTGCTGATGTTGCTGTTTTGCATGTGTATTGTACATGTACTAACGTGAATTCTTTCCTGTTACAGGTGTTGACATGGCTTCATCACGAAGAAAGTGTTTAAATCATCCAGATGTGTTTTGTTTTATCTGCGGAGAGTAGACGTTCATTGAACAGAGAAAAACTATTACTGATTTTGTGAAAAAAGCTTATTTTGCCTATTTCAAAGTACAACTAGGGGACCAAGATAAGCCATGGGCTCCTCATGTTGTGTGTAAAACGTGTACGGAGCATCTGCGGCAATGGACCAACGGAAAGAGGAGGTGCCTGAAATTTGGTATACCAATGGTATGGAGAGAACAGAGAAACCACAGTGATGACTGTTACTTTTGTTTGGTGAATATAAAGGGCATCAATGGATGTAACCGGAGTAAATGGACGTATCCTGACATAGACTCAGCTAGACGGCCTGTTTCACATTCAGATGAGATACCTGTCCCATCATTCAGCCATCTTCCAGAGCTCCCTCAAGAAGATGATGAATCTGCTACTGACAAAGAAAGCAAATGTGGGCAAAATGACAGTGATTTCGAAGGACCGTCATCAGTTGCAGAAGGTTTTAGTCAACACGAATTAAACGACCTCATAAGGGACTTAAGTCTTTCGAAGAAATCGTCTGAATTGTTAGCTTCCAGGCCGGGAGAAAAAAATTTACTGCTGCCGGGAACCAAAATCACGTTATATCGCGACAGAGAAAAGGATTTACTGTCCTTCTTCTCAAAAGAGAACGATTTAGTTTTATGCAACAATGTGCGCGGATTGCTGATGAAAATGGGCATATCGGAATACACACCAAGTGAATGGCGGTTATTCATAGATAGCTCCAAACGGAGCCTAAAATGTGTTCTTCTACACAACGGCAACAGATACAGATCAATCCCAATTGGTCACTCAGTCGGTATGAGAGAAGAGCACGGGACAGTCGCCCTAGTCCTAAAAAAGATATCATACCGAGACCACCAATGGGTGATCTGTGTGGATCTGAAGATGGTGAATTTTCTCCTGGGCCAGCAGAGCGGGTACACCAAGTACCCGTGCTTTATATGTCTCTGGGACAGTAGAGCTAAAGATGAACACTGGGTGAGAAGACAGTGGCCTCTGAGAGAAAACATGGTGGTTGGAGAAAAAAATATCATCAAAGAAGCTTTGGTTGACAGAGAAAGGATCATATTGCCACCACTGCACATCAAACTAGGTTTGATGAAACAATTTATAAAGGCTTTGAACAGAGATGGGACGTGTTTTGGCTACATATGTAGAAAATTTCCTGCGCTGAGCATGGAAAAGCTGAAGGCAGGTATTTTCGATGGACCGCAAATCCGGGAACTCATGAAAGACCCGCGTTTCCAAGATTCAATGGACAACATTGAGGCACGTGCGTGGTCATCGTTTAGTATGGTTGTGAAGAATTTCCTTGGGAACTATAAGGCCGATAACTACGGTGAACTAGTGGAGAATATGCTCTCTTCTTTTTGTAAACTTGGCTGTAAAATGAGCATCAAACTGCATTACCTCCACAGTCATTTGGATCTTTTCCCAGATAACCTCGGTGATCTAAGCGAGGAACAGGGTGAACGATTTCACCAAGAACTAAAGACCATGGAAGAACGGTACCGCGGACGATGGGATACTCACATGATGGCAGATTACTGCTGGAGCATCCAACGCGAATGTCCTGGCACATCTCATCGCAAGAAATCTCAGAAACGCGGTTTATGTGAGATGTCTCAATGAAAGAACTTTTTTTGCCGTTCGTGTCTCAAGCTTGTTTGAATTTAAGAAATATTTTTCGTACCTTATGCTTGTTTGATGTTAATACACTATTTTTGCTGACATTCATCATACTTTTGTATTCAATTGACAACAACAGTGATTGCCAGTCAGCAATTATAAATATTATATACATTATATAGAAATATATATAGATATATATCATATCTTGATAAGCAGAGCTGATGGAGAAAAACTAATGTCATTTTTAGAATCAGCGACCTCAATATACCCAGAAACAGGTCTAACATCTAAGTCACCAAAAGTTGTGTTCCCCAGTGAATTATTACTTTACATGAAATGTGCATGACTGGGCCTTATAAGCTACTTTATAAGCTAATTTAATTGTAAATTGCATAATTTATTAGAGGTAATATCCGCATAACATCCGCAGTCAGAAGTGCAGATGCGGATGCGGATATCCGGTCCACCACTAATATATATATATATATTAATGTTTTTCTATTTTCAGGGTTATAATATTGATAACGGCAGGAGGTGACAGAAGGCTGACATTAGATGAAAGAATTTTCGTAATTAAAAAATGGTTTGGTACAGGGAAAAAATGGGCCATAGTTCAAGATCGTTTCCTCTGTGCTTTTCCAGCTTCAGTCCCACCATCTCGGCAAACTATACATTCCTTGACTGCAAAATTTCACTCGGCAGGATCAGTTGCTGACGCTGCAAGATCAGGACGACCGAGAACTGGCAGAAGTGTTACATAATTTGGATGCAAGATGAAGCTCCGCCTCATTATGGACGAAACGTCAGACAATTCTTGGACGAAACATTTCATATGTGGATTAGAAGAAGAGGAACTGTTGAATGGCCACCAAGGTCTTCAGACTTAACTCCTTGTGAGTTCGCGTTATGGGGTCTCTTGAGAGTTAAAGTGTTCTATTGAAAACCTAGAACTTTAGAGCATCTCAAAGACAGAATAAAAGATGAATTCCAGGCTTTGACAAATAATCAAGAACTTCGCAAGAAAATATGACATTGTGTATATAAACGCTGTCAAGCTTGTAGATACAACAGAATGGAGGCCATTTTGAATATTTAACTTAGCCTGTGCATTTCATTTTCATTCATTCCCAATCATGTTGTAATTACATTTGTTATTTGGGTGTACCTTTTTTGGTAGATCATAAATATAAACGTAAAATATGTTTTTTGGATTTTTCCTTGTGAAAGTTTCAGAGTATTGCTACCAAAGGTTCGATAAAGGAACTTTTGGGCCACCATATATATATATATAACAAAACATTCAGTGGCCATGGTAGCCAAAGGGTACGGTATCGTAGGCGCCAGGCACCTGGTAGCGTTTCTTATATGTGTTACGACACACTTTCGTCCCCCTAAGTTTCTTCACGGACCCCCAGTTTCTGTGCTCGAAAACTGTGGGTCCCTACAGTCAGTTCGGGTAGTTGGTCACCCTCATCTTCTAAGCTCACTAGCTCCTTCAGTGAATCAAAGTTAACGATCCGCCAGTTCGCCTGGTTAAACGTAATGCCTTTCGCCTTCATGATATATATCACTTCCACCCCAACCCTCACCCGTACTCCATAAGTTGTGGGCCCTGTTGAGACAAAAGAATCAGCGTAGGCACTATCACCATACTCATCCTTGATCTCATCAGTCAATTCTCCGAGGAATTCCGCAATAGGCGGCATGTATTCACCCTCCCTCTCTGTGAATGTCACACTATCTGTGTCTCCGTACAGAACCCTCTGCCCAAGAGAATGCAGAAAACCCCAAAGTTTGATGCGAGCATATGCTGTTGTGAAGCTGGCTATAGGTATGTTTGTAACACTTAATGTATCTGTAGCCAATTCAGTACTGTTCACGATCTCCATGACCTCTTTATCGGGAGCGTTAGCATAATCCCACACCTCGTTATAACTTTGGGCTAGATGGACGTTCCCCTTACCTGTATTCTGTGCCAAAAACTATTTAGGCGCAACTTTTCACTAAAGCGCTTGCCAAGGTTCTTTACAATTTGGGACCGGTCAAGTTGTATCCCTTCACGATCACGGTAACGCTGAATATATGCTGATTTTTCATTTTAGGTCTCAACTCCTCGCGGATACTCTGATGCTTCTACCTTATCCCTCAAAAAAGTGTTTAATTATGGCATGAAAAGGTTAGGTCGCTTCTGAAACCTCCACACCTCATATATCTTCAATATTCTGTAACCGTGGCGAACGGCGAGGGACAGCGCAGGAATTGTATATACACCTCTGATCTTCCGCTGGTTGGTTGTGTGAGTACAGGCCCCATTGTTCTCCTCTGCGCACTTCACGCACAGGGGAGACATGAGCTTGTGGTCTATAACGACGGGTAAGATCGGCATCCATAAGTCGCGATGGGGGAGCACATCTACGAAAGAAAGACCGAAATACTGTAGTTCTCGTTCAAATTTGCTGAGAACTCTTCGATGGTGGGCAGGGTGGGTCCCACCAGTTTTTCAGATGCTCCTACGGGGTACGGATTTTTCTTCATCACGTAGGGGTATAAACAACAGAAGTCGTAGTAACGGAGTTTCACGCCCTCCGCAGGTGGAAAGTATAGGTGAACGTTTGATGGTGTTTATTTCTTCGCGGTGCTCCCCATCTGTTTCCATCTGCGCATCATATTCATGCTCCCACAAGACCTTGTGAATGAACTGGGAACCTATAAGCTGATCGCGGGTGCGGATCCATGCAAGACTCTCGGCAGGAGATCTTCCATGGATATCTCCTACGATCCCGCACTCAGGACGTGGGCATCCATGCCACCAGCACCCGTTAAAGGAGTACACAGTATTCTCACAAGTGGCACGGTCTTCGCTTAGACCATCCACCCAAAAAACACGGCCATTTACCTTAATGAGCACTTCCCCCGTGTTGCGGGCATGTTTTATGTATACACTGGTCTATTGCTGTAGGTGTATAAGCCAGTAAATAGCCTAATGCCCATAACTGCGTGGGATGTTTCTGTGAATGACGGCTACTGTGTTTTTGGCATGAAATTGTTTTTGAACACATTAAAGCATAATGAGGCGATCGTGTGTGCGACTTGTAGCGGATCGCAGTTGAACCGGTCTATGTATATGCTTCTAAAGGCCTGGAAACATACTATAAGCACGCGCACATCATTCACGCAATAATGCTCACATTCATCCGCTATATTGTAAGGAATTTCTTCATTAAAATTGTTGTAGTAGCGGTCAAAATCTTCACGCTCACTATCACTCATGTAAGCATAGTTAAAGTAATGTTTTGGGGGAGGTAGGCCTACGTAATTTAAAGTGTCGCTAGTGAGGAAAGTATAAGGGAAATACTATTTTGAAACTTCGGCGGCTACACACATCACCTTCGGTAGCTTGGCTAATTTACAAGGTGTGAATAATATTTGCATCTGCATAAGTTTGTTTCCTCTTTTCAAGGGATCGCCTGTAAATATCTCCGATGACTCGTACTCAAGCAGTTCCTTATAAAGGAATTGTGTGTCAAATTTTGCGCCGTTATGGGCAAGAATATACACAGTCATTTTTTTGAACTTGTCCGCTAACTTGACAATATAGGACACAGAGAGTTTCACGGGGTTGGTGTGTGCGATCGTTTTAAAAACGTTTGTTTGTTTGCCACATTCGTGACACTCATCACACTCAACCTCCATGCACTCATCGCAGATAGTCTGGCTTACAAGTAGATGTGGGATAACCTCTTTGGTTTCAGCATCCGTATATGTTTCTATATCGTAGTACACAGTTATACAAGGTCTATTTTTAGGCTTAGCATCTTTCATATAACATACACGCTTTATACCATCTGCCTTATATTTCTCATGGCATGTAGAGCAGTGAATTTCATCACACTTATGCGTGAATTTCCCCAATTATCCATCATATGAAACATACCATATTCACAGATTCTCATTTTCCTGCAAGTGCCAAGTGACTTATGGACTCAAAGCATTTATTATTGAAAAATGTGCGTCTACACACATTACAGTCCCTCTTCTGAGCTTCAACTACACGACTTTCACATTTGGAGCTTTTACACTGTTCACATACGATGTGGCAATCATTACAATGTTTCACTATATCGTCCGCAAACTCGAGGCATCCCTTACACAAATCATGATGCCTTCCATATCTTCGACTTTTATCATTACTAGCGTAAAGGTCCCTTATATTACGGATGGGGAGATACGTTGTCCCTGACAGCCCTAAAATAAGTAGGGATCTTGTACGGTCTCTCACACTGCTTTTAAAAACATACACAGTCCTACGACGATCATCCATTCCAAATACAACTATACGAGCATTCATTTCCTGCTCCACCCTTCTCAACTCTTCATGACCCATATTACAGTCAAACTCAAGCTCGGAATCTGCTGCCAGTTTAAGGATACGCTGTATAACAGTCGGTAGCCAAATTTTTCTGGCCCCCGTATTTAGTACAGTAAACATATGAGCTAAGACTGCTGCTATAAAGCCGCACCACGCTCGGTGTTTATATGCCTTCTGTAAATAGCCAGAGAATTGAAGTTAAGAGTATAAAGTGTGGCCGTTTGTCCCGCAACACGGAACACGTGGTCAATATCTATCGTGAAGTTGTCCATGTTAAAGGTTGTACTACTTTGAGAGGCCTGCATTATACGGCCCATATATTCTATATCTACAGCGGCCAAGCGTCTGTATGTCTGTATGGTATTACTATCCAAAAATCATCTACACCCCCGTCATCTGAACCGAACCCGAAGGACAACCTCGTCCTGACTTCATGACCGTCGCTGTTCTGAAGGGAAAACTCCACAATACGCTCAACTACGCGCCGTAGTCCGTGCTCAACACCATTGCTCTCCATGGTTCGCGGGTCGACCCTCACAACGTACCGATTTCTAGTCAGGGCTGGGGTAGGGGTGGCGGTGCGCACCAGCTCGAATATTATACTATGCTCTACAGAACGAGAAGCTGGTGCTGTGGAGGGTACGATCGGAATTGAACAGGAATAAGGGGGCACATTTTTATTTGTGGAAGGAACTAGTGTGTGAGTTGTATCGTAACACGTAGAGTGCTGGGGTTCCATTACTGTGGGTTTAACAACCGGTGCACTCCTGGCGCGCTTTATACCTGACGTGGACGGCGAATCATCATCAACTTCATAATGCCCCCGATTTCTCCTCGAATTGTCGCATGGGGGTGCTACAGTTGGCGTTCGTGGGGGTTCGTTAGGGGTTGGAGTCTGTAGCCCCAACTACACAGTCATCGGTATCGTCTGCAACATCGATGGTGGGTACATGTTTCTGAGCAGCGCCTTATCATCATTCACGGTTCTGGGAAAGAAGACAAGACAGTAGAATATAAGGAACATCAATTAAAATTTTATTATATTTTGTAAATGTTCCACTTAGGAGTATGACGTGTTAGAGATGGATTCTGTAGAAGAATTCAGGTTCACGAGTCCGTCCACATGTATTATATCTGGCCCTAAAGATTGTGGTAAAACTGTGTTTATGCTTAAAATTATTAAAGATAAAGGGGGGATGTTCTCAAAATTTGTGCATAAAGTCATTTGGTGCTATTCGACATACCAGTCAGTATTCAACGAGTCCCAAGATAATATTTTGTTCCACAAAGGTGTATATGACGTTAATTCATTAAAGGGAAATGAACATACGGTCATTGTAATTGACGATCCCATGTTAGAAATGGATAAAACGTTTACCGAGACATTTACAGTGTTCTCCCACCATCTTAACATAAGCGTATTCTTCATCAACCAAAATCTATCTTTCAAAAATAGATACATGCGCGATGTGTAGTTAAATACACACTATCTAGTCTTATTCGCACAACGTAGAGATATGTCACAAATTGGGGTATTAGCCACTCAAATGTTCGAGAAACGGCGTAAGGAGTTTTTAGAAGTTTATAAAGAAGCTACAAATCAACGCTACTGATATTTGCTTTGTGACCTTCACCCGCGAAACACGTTTAGGGTGCTTTTAAGAACGAATATATTCCCAAACGAGCCTGAAACGGTATATATTCCAGAATGACAAAGAGGCTAAAGAAATATCGTGAATTAATACAAATCTATCAACGACTGCCACAGTGCCACGGGCACTGCAGCAGCTGTTTCTTAAAAATATCGACTCCGGCTTTTTAAAATGCATCTGTCTTAACGTTATAAAATGTAATGTATCAATGAAACTCCCTCAGAAGGCTCGCCTACGCCGTTACAAGAACATAATACGCACATTAGCTCGTAAAATTCAAACTGGGGGGAAGAAAAACCGAATTATTGTACAAAGAGGGGTTCATTCCTCCCCATCTTATTTTCAGTTTGGGCCTTTACTGACTAGTTTAATATAATGAACAAAGTAGTCGTAATTCCACACGAGGTGTATGCTTCACTGCTAAGCTCAAAGAGTCCAGATACGGTTCTAGAGCCCTGTAAAAGCAGGCTTAAAAGAATGGAAGGCGAATTGTTAGACCTATTAAACAGTGAAAAGTCACCTGATGAGAAAAGAATCTTTCCCAAGAAGCTCTGCAGAAATTTCTTCATGAATATGAAAATTATAAGAATCCAACAGAGGTCCCCGTAGTTATTAGGCACAGCGCAGACGACGCTTAGCATAGGGGTATAGGACCTGGAGGCGAGGCTAGAGACGACCAGAAAAAGAACAATGGAGCGACCCCACAACATATGGAGCATGTATTAAAAAGTAGTCTCCCACATACATTGCGGAATAAAGACTTAAGTCATTATAAGCTATTGAGTGAGGATCCCATTATACAGTGGACCGATACAGGTGAGGTCATTGTTGAAGGAACAAAGGTACAGGGCTCGAATATCGTTGACATCGTCCATGACCTGGTGAGAAAGTGTGATAGGCCCTCATCAGCAGGATGAAAGCATATTAAAGCAAGACTACAACAAATAAATGTCCCTAAAACATTGATAGGAAATCTGAACAGGTTAAAAGACTTGAAGCAAGCCTCGCATGTGCCACAACTGAGCACGCCTTCACCCCGAGCGGTAGCATCTCTGAAGAGGAAAAAGAAGAGACCAAACAACAACGGTCAACCCTCCCCGCGTGCCTCTAAAATAAGCAAAAGGCTAACATATTAAGAAAGCGTTTTTATGACATTTCTAGGCCAAACTCCTACGGCGGCGTTGATAGACTGTGCAGAGGCGGTTTTAATGAGGGAGTAGGGAAATCAGATGGGAGGTTTTTGCGGGAGCAGGATGCTTATACACTTCATAAGCCGGTGAGAAAAAGGTTTAAAACAGCCAAGACAACAGCAGCCTCGATTGATTCTATTTGGTAGGCGGATTTAACAGACATGCAGAGATATTCAGTGTATAATGGTGGCTACTGTTACATCCTATTTATAATAGATTTATTCTCGAGATATTTGTGGTTAATTCCCCTGAAAAATAAATAACCTGAAACAGTTTCTAAAGCCACCAAAACGCTGATGTTGAAAGAAAGCAGGATTCCTGGCTATTTTTGTACAGACATGGGGAAAGAATTTATAGGCAGAGCTTTTCAGAGCATGTTGATAGAGTTTAATATCAGTTACTACACTAACAATTCTATACATAAGGCATCTTTAGCTGAAAGAGTTCAACGTACCATAAAGGAACGCATGCTTCGCTATTTCACACATAAAAACACATAGATATACAGACAGTCTGGATTCGCTGGCCTCATCCTACAACCGTTCACACCACCGAGCGATTGGTACAACACCTAACGAAATTTTAGAAAGAGGTACGTACACAGAGCGTGAGGTGAGAAAAGACACTCGTAGAGTGCCATCACATTCTGCGCGTTTCAAAATCAATGATTATGTAAGGCTGTCGAGTTCGGGTAATAAATTCGCGAAGGGATTTGAGCAAGGTTGGACATGAGATTTTTAAAGTAAGGACTATGAGACCTAAAGACGAGATAATGCTGTATTACGTTGAAGATTTGAATGTGGAAGAAAGTGCAGGAGGCTTTGCGGCGAGGAGCTTCAGAAAGTGATATTTAATTTAGGAAAAAACGTGTTTAAAATTTAACAAATTTTAGGCAGCAAAGGTTGAAAGAGAAAAATATACCTGGTGAAATGAGTAGGGTACCCAGAAAGTTTCAACACCTATATAAAAGCTGATACAATAATGAAGCTTAAATAGTATGCAACATGACGCCTAACCACTTCTACGTCACACTCCCGTCCTCTTCTTCACTCTCTGTACATCCTGGCAACACACTGGCCATCTTTGTAACAGAACTCCATAGGCCCATCGAATTGGGTCGTGAATCATATGAGGTAGGAATATGCGAAATTCAATTAGCTACCAAGTTTTTCAGTATTGATAATAAAGAATCCGTTTTTACGGTTCTTAGAAACCGTGATGAGTGTGAAAAGACCGGTGTAAATCAGGACGAGACCATGCTTGCCGCCCGGAGTGGGGCCCTGGTCATTATGGCGCAGTCGAAGATTGTGAGAGACTTAAGTGGTAGCTTGAAAAGATCAAATCTTACGGATGATTTAGTATACGAAATCGTACACAAAGATACCCCGGCTCATACTCTGACTCTAAAATCAGAGGCTAACAGAAATATTAAAGACAAAGGGCTGTTTAAAATTATAACCGAGGGCTGATATGGAGCAGCCCTCGAAAGAGATACCTTTCACGAAACACAACATGACGTGCAGTTAATGTATCAGCTGAAATTGGAGAAATTGAACGATGGCTACCCTCCCCATGACATGTGCTATATTTACAGCAATATCGTGGGGCATCAATTTGTTCGGGATACCAAGGCACGCCTGCTGCGTATCGCTCACATTCTCAATCATAGAGGAAGGAGCTTAATCATTACCTACGATAAGCCTCTTTATGTCAGTGTCGCAACTAACCTACTAACCAATATCTCAATATATATAAGAACGATTGAAGGGAAAAGTTTTCCATTCGGTGACGGAAGCTTAACAGTGAAGCTCCACTTTCGTCGCACTGTGACGAAAGCCTTTCACAGTTTATCCAGGGGTGAGATACCAGCGCGGGAGTGGGATTGGATCCATTTTTTTCAACCATACTGCGCACGACTGTCCCCTTGCTGAAGAGTGGTGCCAGATATTTCGACAGAAAAGTGTTACAATCAGGTCTTAACACGGTAGAAGACATAATGGCTGGGGCTAAGCCTAAAGAAGCTCTAAAAAAGCACTTAAAGCGTACACGGGACGAAATCATCAAAGATGCAAAGAGAAAAATGCGTGGTGGTGGGAAGAAGAGGCCTGTCCGGAAGAAGAAGAAAGGGTTATCAACACGTGGCGTTAAACGTAAAAGGACATCAGAAAAGGAGTATTCTGAGCGACTGAAACCTATGGTTGATAATTTTTTAACAGATATAAGCTAAGGACATTGCTCTCATGAATCATAGGCTGATTACTACTTGTCGAGAGAGGTGGTACTATTTCTGGCTCGCCATTGCGCGTTTCATCTATCTGTGTAGTTCACAATGTTGTAAATCGGAGCTGGCCCTCTTTGACATGCCCCCAACTGAAGTTTCTTTTGAGCACGGTGACTTTATTACAATTAATCCGTTAAACACCATTAGCTCACCGAGTGCTCCTATAGAGTTTGTGGTCCCTAGCTCAAACCCTTACATTTTTGGTCCAAGCTGTGTGCACATGTACGCTAAACTACGAATAGCACATTCACATGGAACGGATTGCGAAGACAAATACGTTGTATTCCCCGAAACAAACTTTCTACACACCATATTCAGTCAGTGTGACGTGTATTTAAATCAGGTGAACATCTCGGCAGGAACTGGGTACTATCACCTTCGAGCCTATCTGGAAAATGTCCTCAACTTTTCGAAAGAAGCAAAGGACACCTTTTTACCTGCCGAAGGTTATTGTCAAGCTAAAGATGAAAGCAGTATAAAGGACAAATTTAAAAATTCTAAAAAGAAGATACATGAATGCTTCGGACGCCTACACACAAATTTCACATTCCAGGAGAAGCTGCTTGTGAATGGGGTCGATATGTAAATAAAGCTCAATCGGTCGAACCCAGAGATTTGTTTAAATCTGGGGGCTGACCAAGAAGATAACTCAAATCCCGTGGTAATTTATGTTATGAAAACATATCTTCGCGTGCGCCAAGTGAAATTAAGCTCTGCTAAACAACTACAAATTGAAAAAGAATTACTACACGCCACAGTAAAATACCCAATTAACAGAGTACGGGTCAAATTATACACGGTGCCATCAGGGCTGGCATCGAAGCAAAGAGAAAATTTTGCCCTTGGCATTCTACCTAAAAGGTTATTAATTGGAATACAGAAACACGCTTCTGTGAATGGAAAATATAAAAAGAACGCCTTTAATTTCGAAAATTTCGCCCATAAAAACATAATCCAACACGTCAATGGAGTCGCCTTAGGGTGGACATTAGAAACGAATTATTCAACAGATGCCGTGTTCCTGCTTTGCTCGAGTTTATAGTAATCTTGCACATATTGCCGGCACTTGCAACGAATTAGGAATCGGCGTAACACAGAAGGAATTCATCGAACAGGTTAACCTTTACCCGTTTAACATCTCGCCTGATTATCTGCCAGCATAAACACGCACATAAGTCCACAGCAGAGTGGAAACATCTCAGTCACATTGGAATTCGCCAAGTCGCTAGACGCCCCTATTAGTGTACTAGTATACTTCGAATCGCATGCCCAAATAGAACCGATGGGTTTAGAGGCGTAGTCACAGACTTTTAAAAATGGATGCGAATACACTCCATAGAGTAATGGATAGTGACCGAATCACACGCTCCAAATTTATCGGTGTGTTTGCGAAGAATGAAATGCTGAAGCTACCAGCCACGAGACACTACGGAGCTCTTATTCTAAATACAGATGTTAGCTGAGGTGAAGGGATTCATTGGCTAGCCGTTTATTTTAAAAATAGGAAGCGAGTGTACTATTTTAACTCATTGGGGATCCATCCTTGGAATGATGTTATTATTGTAAAATTTCTCGAGCAATTGCACATTCCCCAAATTGTCTGGAACTCTTACCAATTCCAGGGCTACTATTGCAATACTTGCGGCATGTACTACCTTTCGTTTCTCATGCATATGGCCCGCGGGAATGAATTTACAAATTTCTTAAAATTATTCGATTTGTTTGACACTGAAAGAAATGATGTTCTGGTATGCAGCCACATAAAAAATCGGTTCCCGTTTGTATATACTCGCTGCATTGTGTAAAGTTTTATTCATATATAATTATAACTTAAGTATTTGTAACAATATTGTGTAAAATATAAAATGTCTCCAATAATATTAGTTTGTGTAGCGTTTAAAGCGAGACATGCTCTGTAGCTTATTTAAAAATGTAATGGATGCTGATTCTGTAAATAAATGAAGTTGGATATATATATATATATATATATATATATTATATATATATATATTATAATGTGTAAACAAATTTATACTAATGTCACTCCTATATGTGGGAGAAACATTGAAAATGTGTTGTATACAGTAAACACTATTATATATTAATTTATAAAACAATCGTCATAGTTTTATCATTTGATAAAATGTTGAAGATACATGGCTTATTCTTGCCACACACACACACACACACACACACACACACACACACAAGAAAAAAAAGGAAAAACTGGCATCACTTCGTCGATGATACGACAATCGCTGGGCTGAGTGTACAGTAAAACTTCTACCTCCGTATTCAGGTCACTATTCATGACATGCGTTTCTTCAAGACTATTACGAAAAGTTTCTATAACACGATCGAGTTCAGCATCGGTCCTTTAAGGAAAAAGGACACGGTTGTAGACAGAAATTTTAAAATTATTTTTGGCCAGTTCATACATTTTTCTGAAGGAAGGCTGACTAGTTGGGCATACTACGTACCGCCCGCCGTCACTGGGCCTCGAACCCGGGGACCGCTGGCGTTTGTACTGGGAAAGAGAGAGAGAGAGAGAGAATGAGTGGAAATGAAAATGAAAAGGTTTATTGGCAGACTATAGTTCATATGACAAATGTTATTAATACAGGGTGTCCCATAAGTCGTGGAGGGGTTTTATTTGGCTATAACTTAATTTTTTGGTTAATTTATTTATTTTTACTTTTTCAATTAAAGTACCCTTGCTGCAATTAATAAAATGGAATCCTGGACAGTGCAACAAAGAGTGGCTATTGTGGAACTTTATTTGACAAACAACTGTTCCATCGTTGCCGCTCCAAGAGCTTTTCGATTAAAATTCAACACACGTTCTGCTCCTTCTGATCGAGCTATTCGATGGTACATCGCTAAATTTCGTATGGGCAAGGGTCAGAGAGACGAACCACGGACTGGGCGTCCTCGGAACAAGCCGAAGTCCAACTCTGGTTGAGATGGTTCGTGAAAACGTTGAGGAAAATCCACATCAGTCCGGCGACGCAGCCAGGAATTAAACATTTCAAAAAGTTCCTTACATCGAATTTTAAGATAGGATATAAAGCTTTACCCGTACAAAATTCAAATTGCTCAAGAAATTAAACCACAAGATCATCAGAGTCGGATAACGTACGCTAATGCGATTTTAGATTTACAAATGGAAATGAAGATTTCCACCAGATATTAAATTTGTAATTAAAATTACAAAAAATATATTTTCAAGTGTTACAAGCTTTTTTTTATTTGATCCCCAAACAAAAACGTTATAGCCAAATAAAAACCCTCCAAGACTTCTGGGACACGATTTACAATGGCAGTTCACATACTACGGCTAGAAATATATACAAATGATTAGAAATAATACAGTAATGTCGAAGTTAAGTGCTACAGACAGACTTTTTCGTATCAAGAATTACATAGCTTAGAGAACAAACGGCCGGCCTCATGGATAACTTGGATGATCGGGTTAGTTGATATAATAATTCTTTGTGTTAGACTGTATTGCCTTGTTACAGGTATACAGCTCTACAGATCCACAGATCTACAGAAGCTAAGGCTAACAAAGACCCTAAGATCCACTCTAAGGTTAGCCCGAGAGAAAGGAGAGAGTAAGGGGTTAAAAGAAGAGAATAAAGGGTTAAGTAAGTAGCAAAAACTATCATTCGTGGGTTAACATTCATTCAGAAAAAGAGAGAAAGACTCACCATCATCATCCGCCGGCCACTGCCGACAAGTCGGAAAAATAGTCGAAGAGAATAGGAAAGGGGTGAAAGATGAAAAGAAGTAAAATAAGAACGCTTACAACCATGCAAACAGTCTTAACTCAAACACTGTCATACCATGCAAACTACAGACATGCAAGTAAAGAGAGGATAACAAAAGAAAAAAGTATGAAGCGTATAACAAAAAGTGGGTTAGTTTACGCTACGAGCTACATCTAAGTTCGTGTTAGTCTATATTTTTTATTTTATTGCTGGCATATCACACGCTGGCATGTCACAAGCTGGCATTAATCGTCAACAGACTCATCCTCGACCATTATCCCCATAGCTCCTGTTGCTAATTGTTTTATTATTTTAAACAACGTTAATAGTTTTAAAATGCCTATCTAAACGGATCTTAAACATATTAACGCTGGTAAAGTTCACGACGCACGCGGGAAGATTATTCCATTTATCAATTACTTTAAACGTAAAAACGTTTTTAGCGATATTAGTAATGAAACGTCTACCACGTAATTTAAATCCGTTATTACGAGGATTGCTATTATCGAAAGTGAACACTTTGTCAAAATTTACGTTATCGATTTTATTAACGATTTGGAAAACGTCACTAAGCTCCCCCCTTAATCTCCTAGTTTCAAGTGAATGCAAGTCTAACTCTTTAATCCTATCTTCGTAAGACTTGTTGCATAGTAACGGAATTAGTTTCATGGCGCGTCGCTGAACCCTTTTCAACCTATCAATATCCTCACGCAAATACGGGCACCAGAACTGAACGGCATATTCTAAGTGAGACCTGACTAGGGACTTGTAAAGGGGCAATATAATATTCCTCGATTTAAATTCGAAATTACGCGCTATGAAGCCTAACATCCTATTAGCTTTTGCGCAAGACTCCAGGAACTGGTTCCTAACTTTTAAATCCTTAGATACGCGTACGCCTAAATCTACTTCCTCATTAACGCTCGCTAACTGTCTATCATCCATCGTGTACGTATAATTGTTGTTACGAGAACCTATATGCAAAACTTGTCTACGTTAAATTGCATCTGCCACTTATCCGTCCACTCCATAATCCTATTTACATCGTCTTGGAGCCTATTTCTATCGTCGACGTTTAGAACTTTCCCGCCTATTTTAGTATCGTCCGCGAATTTTGACACGTTACTGGTCAAGCCTACATCTATGTCGTTAATGTAGATTACGAATAGCAATGGATCTAACACTGAACCCTGAGTGACACCGCTACCTACATCCAACCACCCCAATTCTCTACCATTAACAACGACCCTCTGTTTTCTGGCACGAAGGCATTCCTCTAACCAGTTAGTTACCTGACCGCGTATACCGTGCGCTTTAACCTTCACAATTAATCTTTTATGCGGAACTGTATCGAATGCTTTTTTAAAGTCTAAATAAATAACGTCAACCGCGCTATGCCTATCGTATTCGCGCACTATTTCGTTATAAAACTCTAACAAATTAGTTAAACAAGACCTATGGCGTCGAAACCCATGCTGACTACTATTAATCAAATCGCGACTTTCCAAGTGATCGACGATACGATCCCTAACTACGGATTCCAAGCTTACCCACAATTGACGTTAAGCTAATAGGCCTATAATTGCTAGCTACTGTGCGGTCGCCTTTTGTAAAACTGGGCGTAACGAGAGCTAATTTGAAGTCTTCAGGAATAATCCCCGCTTCCAGTGACTTATTAAAAATTTTTGTTAAGGGGCTTACGATAACGTCTTTCAAATCTTTCAAAAGTCTAGGATAAAGCGCGTCAGGACCTGGAGCCTTGCTAACTTTTAGCTTATCGATATAATGCGCAATCTCACCCTCGTAAACAGTTATTTCATTCAAAATAGTCTCGCTACTAAATGGAACGATATCGTCCACGTCGGGAACATTAGTTTGGTCTTCTACTGTAAAAACTGTCGCAAAAATGTTGTTAAAAATACCTACCATTGCCTGAGCGTCGGAAGCCAAAGCATTCCTGACAGATCTTTCAACCTGATGTCTAAGCTCGATATATCTATTAAAGTTAGCTACCGTACCATTGCGCTTATTAAGTTTATACGCTCTGTTACGCTCGTTTATGAACTCGCCTATTTTCCTATCCCACCACTTGTGCTTACCATGATTACTAGCGCGCTTGGGCCTAAGCAGAATAAACTCGCTTTCAGTATTCTATAAAACTTTCTTTAAACGCTTTCCAATGAAAATTTGCGTCATTACCCATAAATAAATTATCCCAGTCCACTACTCCCATCCTATCCGCAAAGCTATCAAAATTAGCCCTACGAAAATCAGGGACTTCTATTACGTTACTATCCTTACTGTTTTCTATCAATAGCTTAAACCTAATAATTTGGTGATCACTACATCCTAAACTCTCGCCTACTTCTAAACCTTCGACTATATTTTCGTCGTTCCTCATCACCACGACTAAAATATTGTCACCGCGCGTTGGTCTGTAACCATCTGTCGTAAAAAATTATCTTCCATGAACTGATTCAGTCTTAAACCCTCATCATTACAAGTAAAAGTCTCGTAATTAACGTTAGGGCAGTTAAAGTCTCCGACAATTATACTATCCCGATTATTAATAAAGTTACCAAGAAGTGTGCAAAATCTAGTATGGGTATCGAGGGGTTGAACGGGAGGTCTATAAACAACAACGAAATTAAAGCTAATACTACGCGCCCTAACTTCAACGCATATCGCATTAATTGCTGCAGGAAAATCTATCTTAACTTCGATAGCCCTAAGGGAATTACGAATGTACAACAAAACGCCGCCACCAATCCTATGTAACCTTATCATTAGTAAAAAGTTTAAAACCCGCTATATCAAGTTCCCCCAAGTTCCGAGTTACGGTATTTAACCACGTTCCGGTTATAGCAACTGTATCGTAGTTCCCGGAATAAATTATCGCCTTAAATTCGTTCACTTTATTTCTAATAATACACGCGTTACAATAAAGGACGTTTAAATTATTTTTTACCACGGATCGGCGTTTTAAACTATTTTTCACGTCGGGCCAGCGCTTCCCAGCGTTTCCCAAACCCACAACGTTTAAAGAAGGCTTCGACCTATACAGCTTTCGAACGTTCTCATCAATTAACCTTCTTAGCCTAGCATTCCCTATTTCATTGAAATGCACCCCAATCTTTAATAAAAAGGCTAGGATCACTAAATTCTGACCACAGCTTTACGAAGGGTACATTTTCCTCAGCACAAATCTCTTCAAGTTTAGAGTTCAAAAATATTGTTTTTGACGTAATCCTAACATTGAAACCGTGCCTAGGTGTAAT
Source organism: Bathynomus jamesi (assembly GCA_023014485.1). Taxonomy (NCBI): domain Eukaryota; kingdom Metazoa; phylum Arthropoda; class Malacostraca; order Isopoda; family Cirolanidae; genus Bathynomus; species Bathynomus jamesi. The sequence continues at coordinate 540,176 of JAJOZX010000765.1, read as the reverse complement.
ACCTTGAACTAAAGACCTATCTGACCTTGCCTTCAGGGACCTAATTAACCCCCTGTATCTCTCCAAACGGTCAGGCACTCTCGTATCGAGCTTATACGAGTCGTTGCCCCATACCATCGTCACCAACATCGAGTGACGGGAGGCACCATGAATCCTATCTACTTCGTCTCTAATTCTGTGAACCCTGGTCCCCTGGTAGACAGACCCTCCTCCTCTTGGTTGGATTCCGTTCAACGAACTCCTTATCCATATGACGCACTGAGGAGTCCCCAATTAAAATAGTTTCCCCCCTCGTTCACATTCCTACCCAGCTGGGTGAAAGGGTTCGAAACTTCGATAGGGGGAAATTACCGTAACGTACGTGGTCTAGCTCCACCCTTTACTGCTCTAAATCCCTCCCCGTCTACTAATCTCGAACCAACCTTAACCCCTTCCTCAACTCTCTCTAACCTTCCCGATAAGCTACCTATACTAGAAACTAGGTTCCCAACCTCACCCTTCAACTTACTTACGTCTTCAACGTTAGTATAGGTTCGGCCTTCGTCACCTGTAAGCCTGCCAAGTCTTTCTGTATACCACCGATTAACCCCACACCTAGCACACGACGCTTTCTGCGACGGCATCGCGCAAGTTAAGGTAGTTAACGTTTATAACCGTCACAAGTTTAAATTAAATTAAGCCGGCACGCTATGAAAACTCGCTAAAAAACATTAATATTCAGTTACTTAACTATAATAATGTGAATATAAAAGCAAGTATATAACATTCAGAACTTTTCAACAGTAAATTTATCGGTAGTATCCAAAAGTAGAAAATATCAGAGAGACCAGGGAATGCGTCTACTCAGTAAGGAGTCTGGCTGACGAAATTCGGGAAGCTTGGGACATTGTGGGTAGCAAACATTTGCGAAGCTGTGCATCTCGGGGGATGATTTATGTCAGAGTCTAAAAGATCTGTTGTACAGCAAATTTAGGGTTCTGTCAGAACCTTTTTAATAATTCACCCAGAGTTGCTGTCCGTATATATTACTGCAGAAAGTACGAAAGAGAGTGTCTTTAGATTCACTTGTACAGAATCGGAAGTTACTTATAGACATATTCGGCTTAGCGCAAAGGCTTCGAGATTGTTTTCTTATATCTGAGTCATCACTCAAGGAGCTGATGATAGTTTGACCCAAATACTTAAAATCTTGTACTTCCTCAATTACTTCACCTCTCATTTTAAAACCTAACACCTGCTGGCTGATTACAGCTTATAGGATGAAATTACATGACCTTAGTTTTTCTAACATTAAAAAGGAATATCATGTTTCTCCGAATACACTTCGCAGACTTTTAGTAGCCGATCAAGGCCTTTAACAGAGGGACTTATTAACACCATATCATCGGCATAAACTAAGTTATTTATCCTTGTGTTATCTATACAGCATCCCACTGTTGCGTCATTAACTGATGGACATAGTTGCCACATATGCCTAGCAAAAGAATGACAAGAGCATCTTGTAAATGATTTGATGAAGTTTCAATTAAAAATATGGGTAAATGTACAATATTACACCCGTCTCCCTTTCGAGGTGAAATTTATGTTTTTCCTATGGTTTTTGATGTGTTTTGAACGAATCTGACCTTCAAAACCGTCGGAAATGACTCGTTTTTGAGATAACCCCCCTCCCCCCAGCCGGCAATCGAAAACGAGTCATTTCCGACGGTTTTGAAGGTTAGATTCGTTTAAAACACATCAAAAACTATAGGAAGAACATAAATTTCACCTTCAAAATTGACCTGACCTAACCTATCCTAACCTAAATCACTTATAGTCTTGTAGGCAGCCCAGGAATCACTATAAATCACAGAGCCAGGCCTAATGTACTTCTGAATGAGTGGAATGAGTGCTCCATTCCGGTACGAAAGTAATTCAAATTCGAAATGGATGGAGCGCAGTGATTGGGCAGACATGTAACGAACACACAAACGAACACACAAACGAACGTACGAACACACAAACGAACGTACGAACACACACTAGATACACACCAAAAAAAATGTTTATATCTCGAAAACGAAGCATTTGCGACGGAAACGCTATAGAAGGAAAGTGTCTTAGAATTAAAAATCTACTTAATGAACATATAATAATTGCTGGACGTTAGACGGGTGTAATAGTAGAATAATACCAAAATATGCAGAGAAAACCTCATTACATGGTTAAACCCTTTATACTAAAATCTAATTTTAATATTTCGCACTTTCATGTTAGTATACTCATGTTCTCATCTTGGTAGAGCACTATATATATATATATATATATACATATACTGTGTGTGTGTGTATATATATATATATATATATATATATATATATCGAAGCAACTCATAATTCTTTATTGCTTGATAGGATGACCCGATCTTCTATGTTTTAAAATGTGTTTGTGACAATACACAGTATTAGGAATCAAATCCTCAAGGCAGTGTTTAATTTGAGAATTGCATTGAAGGAAATTTGCTTTAGCCCGTGAATAGTAAGGTTTAATATGATCGAAAAGCTGGTTTTAAATTACATTAAAAATTAAAATACTGCAATAATGTTGAAGGCGCAAAATATCTAAGTTATGCCATAAAATCCATTTTTTTTCTTATAAATATGCATAGAAAATGTCATTTGCCGGTATACCCTACTAAGACTTAAAATCTAGTTTAATATAATAAACTAGAGGCAAAATCTGAAAAAGCCTCTAGAAATCACTTTAGGGGTGACGGAATGTTAGCAACTGTCATCCATGTCAGGCAGTTAATATGACCTATACTGAACACATTTCAGGTGGATGACACTTAATTTAAACTTTTATTAGATTTTTAAACGAAAAACAAAATGGCCGCCCAAGCCGTATTTGACAGATTTCAATAAAATCTGGTATCTCTTAACTAAACAAGCTAACTTCATGAAATTTGGTGTGCTTAAGGCACACCAAGTGTGCTTTTTATGTATGTGGCAACAAAGTTACAAATGTTGCTCCACAACATATCACTGAATCTCTGTTAACAGCACATACCCGTGGACAAGAAACGATGCAACATTTTGTTGATTTGCGCCGGATCAAAAAGGATGAGACATTTCATGACAAGCTAAAGTTATCAAAGAGCCCAACACTCACAAACATGTACCATGTGTAAAAAGATCCAGCACTGAAAGGAAAAAGCGTGAAAGCAGACAGAACGTTTACTAATTTCTAAAGATGTTGGTCGTCATGTTGACCTCAAACAAATCCTATGTCATGAATTGTCACCTGTGCCTCTTTCTCTTGCTGACACATCAAGAGCATTACGACCGACAAATAAGGCAGTTCTTGGAGAAATTATTCAGTCTGCTACAATTGTTGAAAAACAATTTGCACTCACAAATCTCAAAACATGTGTCATCATTGATGGACAAGCTCTTGTTCAAACGATTGGAAAACCAACAAATGTCAAAAGTTTTGGAGATCTGGCAAATGTATTCACAACATCTGTGTTCAGTTAATTCAGTAATACATGTTCTCGAGTTGATGTGGTCTTCGAAAGGTCTTCGAAAGGTACAAAAGAACCTGAAAAATTGCCACCAACCCAGTCCTCTCTACAACAACACATCAAACGTGCACACCATCAGAGCGTTGTGTGGTATTCGTCACTGATTGCACAACCAGACATTTGTTCTCCTATTGACAATGGTTGGTACGAAGACCCTTCAACTGGGAACATACTTCCTCATCTGGTGAGTGAAGAACATTTTCCAGTGTTTACCTTAAACTAACCCATTGTCAGTGCAAGAACTGTGAAACAACAAGATGCAGTTGTCGTGCAAAAGAACTGAGATGTACTGCTGGATGTGGCTGCAGTGATGGAACCTGTCGAAATCCACTCAATAGTGATAATGATGACTTCGACTTGACTGTATATGTCAAAAGATATATATGTCAAAATTTTTTGTTGTTTGCTTAAATAAATTTGGAAATATTTTATTTACAGTCTCAATTTCTTTTTATGCCTTTGTGTATTATTAAAAGCCTTAAGCACACCAAATTTCATGAAGTTAGCTTGTTTAGTTCAAGAGATATCAGATTTTATTGAAATCTGTCAAATACGGCTTGGCCGGCCATTTTGTTTTTCGTTTAAAAATCTAATAAAACCTTAAATTAAGTGTCATCTACGTGAAATGTGTTCAGTATAGGTCATATTAATTGCCTGACATGGATGACAGTTGCTAACATTCCGTCACCCCTGAAGTTAAATTTCAATATTTTTCCACCAGACTAAAAGCTAATGATAAGATTATAAGATAAATTTGTATATTAATGCGAAAACTTTTCTTAAATAACACGCTGATTGGATAATTCCCTAATTGACGAGAAATGAAATAGTTCGCCCTAATTTAATTTTTATTTTGTTTAAAAATCATATTAATTTTTTATATGTTATAGTTTAAAGATAAATTTGTATATTAAGGTGAAAATTTTTTTTCGTATTAAATTTGGTTTATCATATTCGATTTTTTGTTTAAAAGATCACCTACCACATATCACATTGGTTTCGTGGTGGTTTTCTACAACGAGAAGCTCAATAGGATAAACTAGCTATTGGCGTTGTCTTATTTTGAGACCTTGTTGGTCTACCCTGGCCCCATAAATGTATTTGTTTATGTTTAATAGCTTTCTCTATTAATTGCGTCGTTTTCAGAGACCTTGTCGGTCTATCAAGAGCTGGTAAGTAAAAGCCATAGGTATGTCGGCTTTGGTCCTAAAGTCTAGACGATTGGTTGTAGCCCCATCTCGGCCTCGGCTACTGATGGGTGGGCTCCTAATGTCTATACTGGAGGTCATAAAGTCTATACTTAGACGATTGGTGTAGCCCTCATCTCGGCCACGTGTTGTTGATGAGATGAGCTTCTAAAAGTCTTTATTTATTCCGTGTTACGGACAAACGTATATGCATATACGCCCCACATGCATATATACTTTATATAATCAACATCTAAACTGTTGCGACATTCTAAGGCAACTGGCGGATTAAATCTTCTAAGCCTGTTGGCTGCGATGCTGAAGACCTCATTATGCGTTGCTCCAAGGCTACGAACGGTTGGAACTTCTCTCTCTCTCTCTCTCTCTCTCTCTCTCTCTCTCTCTCTCTCTCTCTCTCTTATGTAACATCTACTCTCTCTATCTCTCTCTTATGTAACATCTACTCTCTCTCCATTAATATACTGAGCGGCAGAAAAATCGGCCCAATTGGAATATCGCGAAAAGCAAAAAAGTGGGCAAGCTTCTGTTTATAAGTTTTAAAATTCGAAAATATAGTCTATGAGGCAACCAAATAACGAGACAAAACAACGTCAGCTGCGAACACACGAGCTGTAACGAATTTTCGACTTCTTTTAAGAATTCGACAGTCACATTCAGTTGCTCTTAAAATGCTAGTGCCACTTTTTTCTTCTACTAGTGGGAGTAGGTATTTGCGTTAGTAACAGATAGACTTCTAATTCTTTTGGGTTTCAGAAGTGGACATTTAGAATGGATTTGAGTGCCGTGAACGTCGCAAGAGTCGTTGCCCTAATTGAAGATGGTCGGAGCCAGCGTTACGTCGCCAATGCACTAGGAATTTCAAGAACAACGTTTCGACATGTCTACCAACGTTACGTGGTGACAAGAGAGTACACCCTAAAAGCAGAATCTGGAAGATCTCGAAGCTGGAAAGGTCTCGAGACGTCAGTGTATCGGAGCGAACCGTTAAAAGGAGACTTACTGAAAGTAGCTTACATGCTAGACGTTCAGCAATGGGCCAGGAATTGCTCCCACATCACCGCAATGCTCGTCTTGCTTTCGCTCGTAGCATGTCAATTGGACTATGATCCAATGGGGGTTAAATCTTGATTCGTCCGTGAAGAATAGTTCAGGGCGAATCAAGATTTAATCTTCGAACATCCGATGGACGGAAAAGAGTGTGGAGAAGAACAAGAGAAAGATTCGCCCGTGCACTTTTCCGGAGAGGGTTGCTTTTGGAGGAGGCTCGTCGTTGTTGGTGGTGGGTCATTGATGTCTGCAAAATACGTGGAAGAGATTTGCTGGAGCATGTGTTCCCTTTGCGCCTTTCTTTGGCGAAGACTTCCTTCTACAACACGATAACGCTAAACCCCATGCAGCGATTTCCTTGACGAAGCTGGAATTCGTCGAATCGAGTTGCCTTCGCGAAGTCCAGACCTGAACCCCAAAGAACATCTCTGGGACACGATGGGACGGCGTCTTAGGGCTCGTCTAGTAGCCCCTAACATTCTACGGGAGCTACAACAAGCTTTAACTGAAGAGTGGGAGGGAATCCCACAGGATGTGATCGCCGATCTCATTCATGGGATGAATCGACGAATGACTGCAGTCATTCAAGCTAGGGGAGGCAACACCTCTTATTAACCCTGAATCACAAGTTGTTTGTTTGTTTGTTTTTGTTTTTTTTTCAATTTTTTGTTTTTGTCGAAATCTTTCTTTTTTTTTAGTTACAATTTTTTGTACAGTATTTTTTGATAATAAATTGTATTAAGCAGGTGTTTGAAGATTCTTTAATGTCCTCATAGACTAAATTTTCGAATATTAAAACTTTTATAAACAGAAGCTTGCCCACTTTTTTCCTTTTCGCGATATTCCAAATGGGCCGATTTTTCTGTCCCTCAGTGTCGCTCTGAGTTTATATATATAATATATATATATATATATACTACGCCAAATGGCTGGTTAGCCTTCTAAGCCAGATTAAGCCTTCTAAGCCAATTACACCTTCTAAGCCAGATTAAACCAACTGGCTGATTAAGAATTCTAAGCCAAGTGAGGCTGCCAAGAACTTTAGTAGCCGACGAGATATGCCTGCGAAAACATCGTCTCTTCTCTCCTCTCTCCTTTCTTAGGTTACCTTCCTAGGTTAAGGAACCCCTTTTGGGGGGAGGTCATTCTCCCGAACCAATCCCGTCTCTCCCCTTCATGCAACTTGGGGGCTAAGACCCTCCCCCTTGCTTGCATACCCCTCCCCCCATGTGTGCGAACCCCCCTCTCCCTTTGCAACATTTGATCAACATTGCAATTGATTTGCACTCGAACATTTTGCGGTCATGCTACTAGGCTTACCAGGTCCTTCACTATTACAGTTGGTGAATCTTCCTTTCACCTTAAACAAAGAGAACAGAATTTTTAAATCAATAGCTATATCATAAAAATACAAAAGCAAACTAATTTAGTCAAATATATAAAAATGCAAAAATAAAAAAATATTTTAAACCAATATATATATATATATATATATAACTCAAAGTATTGCATTTCCTTTCGAAAATTGCGTTTAGTGAATACTTATTTAAACCATCGGACAGATGTTGGACTTTATCATCAGTTCTTTGCATTCTTATTAGCGTCATCAAAAACATTTTCGGGAAGAGCGATTTTCAGTAATATAATATGAGTAATAATAGTAATTTTAAACGAATGCAGCTTGTTCGCACCCACATCCAATCTTTAATGTAAGATGGCCTTTTGCGATAATCAGCGGGAGGTTGTATATCGATAAGCCTGGCGAAGTTCATGTGAATGTATAATCGTAAACGTTGTAGATTTACCATTGTGAATACTTATTCACACTGATTACCCTCATACGTGGATCTATTCAATGTAGATAAATGCTAATCTCTATTAATGTAGTAAACATATATCGAATGTGTGTATTCTTATTTCTAAGTTTATGTTGATTGTATTATGTAGGCCTAAACTATGAAAATGTAATGAAGAGGAAGTACAGTGTAACGCAAAGTCCATAGTATAGGTGGTTTCATTATAAGTATATATATATATATATATATAGGGCCGCCGAGAGGGCGGGGAAGGCGGGATAAATCCCCGGGGCCAGGACCTCTAGGGGGGTCAGAAAGAGGGGGAATAAAATCTAAAAATATTAATAAAGCAATTGATTAAGTAACAGAGAGGAAATATAATTAATGAACATACATTTTATAGAGATTATCATTGTCAAACTGAAACAGATAAAATATTATCTGCAGTCCACCAATGCCCAAGACCGACTGACAGATCTGGGAACCATTGTAATTGAAATCCAGTTAGCCCGTACTTTAAATTTCATCAGAATCATTTACCACTTTGCTAGAGAGAAGGCAAAGAACGTACACTTCTAATTATGAAAATCTTGCATTAAACAATTGTCTTGCCTGCATGGACTAGTAGTGCATTTGTAAATTGTATGGTGATAGAATTAATATATGATAATTCATTCGAAAAATAAAATGGTCATTTTCCTCTGAGTTGTTTATTCATACTGTATGTTTGAATAGTGACTCGGACATATAATCAGTTTGCTTGTTATGTACACAAAAACATTCATAAAATACTGAGTAAACAGGGGGCCAACATACCAATCCTTCACCGGAGCCCGGGGCAGCTCTCGGCGGCCCTGTATATATATATATATATATATATATATATATATATATATATAGCGCCTCGGTGGTGTAGTGATTAGCGTCGCTGACTACGAATCCATCGGCCCAGGGTTCGAGACCCGGTGACGGCAGCCGGCGCGCAGCAAAACCCAGCTGTTCATCCTTCTACAGAGAAAAAAAGTGGTTGGTAGATAAATGGGTACCCTGGGTGGGCTAGTGGTTAAAGACGCTGGGCTGCTGGTGGGCGTGGTTCGGATTCCACGTTAAACTGTACGTCTTAGGTGGAGTGAAAAGCTTGACCTTCGTCAGAATGAACAATTCGGGCGGAAGCTAACCAAAGGTTATATGGGAATGGGATGAATTTCACAATTAAACACGTGAAATGAATGAATGATGCAAACCCAAAGAGAAAAAGAAAAATTAATCATTTTTCTTTTTCCCTGTGGGTTTGCATCATTCATTCATTTCACGTGTTTAATTGTGAAATTCATCATATATATATATATATATATACGAGGGCCACTCAATATATTTTGCCCTACCTTTTTTTTTCTTTCCAAGTTTCCTTGTAAGTTCCAGAAATTTTGTACACAAGTATCATAGTTACATACCTTTTTCACAAGCTTTTATTTTTCCACATAGTCTCCATCCTTTCCTACGCCTTTCCTTCACCTCGAAACAAGGGCCTTTATTCCTTGTTGGTAAAAGTCCAATGGGTTCCGCTGGAGCCACCTCTTAACCTCCTCAACAACTTCATCGTCACTCTGAAACTTTCTTCCACGAATAGCATCCTTCATTTGCCCAAACAAATGGAAGTCTGAAGGTGCCAGATCCGGGCTGTATGGAGGGTGGAGTAACTTAGTCAAGCGTACTTTTGTGATGGCCTCTCTTGTTTGCAAACTATTGTGTGGTCAAGATGGGAATGAACTCAGAATGGTTCCCTGAGGTTTTTCATGATACACACAGACCGTGCATGGAACAAGGAACACTTCTAGGATAATTAAATCCACTATAGGCCGAATAAGTAATGGTAAATGAGAAATGCTATAGTTTTTCTTTTTCATGATGCTAGCCCGACGCGAGCAACGGGTCACTCGCAAAGAGGTCCCAAAAATAAAGCTTCCCTCACCAGCTATCTGCAAAGCAGACAGGATCCAGTTTTGGGACAGGATCCAGGGTTTAAAGCAGCCTAGCCCACCTACATTTAGAACCTCAATATAGCAAAAGACTTGCTGCCTTCACGTCAGATTGAATACATCAAAGAAAACGGGGAAACTATTATATTTTTGGCCAAAAAACAAAACTTAAACCTCAACTGGCAGAATTGAGCGTCCACTTTTCAAGGCACATAATATGTCCGTTTCAAATGGGAATGAACTCAGAATGGTTCCCTGAGGTTTTTTATGATACACACAGACCGTGCATGGAACAAGGAACTCTTCTAGGATAATTAAATCAATTATAGTCCGAATAAGTAATGGTAAATGACAAATACTATAGTTTTTCTTTTTCATGATGTTCATTCCCATATATATATATATATATATATATATATATATATATATATATATATATATATATATATATGGGAATGAACTCAGAATGGTTCCCTGAGTTTTTTATGATACACAGACCGTGCATGGAACAAGGAACTCTTCTATGATAATTAAATCAATTATAGTCCGAATAAGTAATGGTAAATGACAAATACTATAGTTTTTCTTTTTCATGATGTTCATTCCCATATATATATATATATATATATATATATATATATATATATATATATATATATATATATATATATATGGGAATGAACTCAGAATGGTTCCCTGAGTTTTTTATGATACACACAGACCGTGCATGGAACAAGGAACTCTTCTGGGATAATTAAATCCACTATAGTCCGAATAAGTAATGGTAAATGACAAATACCATAGTTTTTCTTTTTCATGATGCTAGCCCGACGTGGGCAACGGGCCACTCGCAAAGAGGTCCCATAAATATAGCTTCCCTCACCAGCTATCCCAGAAGAGTTCCTTGTTCCATGCACGGTCTGTGTGTATCATATATATATATATATATATATATATATATATATATATATATATATATATATGACACGCCTACTTTCTTATTTTTCGCTCGCTATAATCCATAATTATGTTGGTGTTCTGGTATTTTGTTGCTGCCTGTTGGTTGTAGGTCTAAGGTGGGATGTTGTTGGGTGTGATAGGCTCTATTCGCTTAAGTTTGAGGTTTGGCACCCCCTAACCCCCCTAATTCCCCTAATCCCCCTGCCCACTTTTTTGGCCCTTGCGCACCTTTTCCAGCTTTGCTGCAGCATGTTGCAATATTGCATGCAATTTCATTGCACTCTACTTCAATGCAAACATACTACTGGTGCCAACACAGATATATGGATATGAGACAGTTGTTTGTTTTGAGAGTCCAGTGTCGTAAGTGAGGGAAGATGAGATGAAAAATTTGAGAAGAACTTGTATGTTTTGTGTGTAATTGATCTGAGTGTCTTCCATTCTGAGTGCAAAGGTCGTACCCACCCTGTAGGCGATTGGAATTGAGTTTTTAGACAATGTATGTATAAAGTATATATATCTATGTAAACGATCTCCATCTATCAAATATCTACTGTATTTATTTACCTACCTACCAATCTATCTTTTTTCCCCCTTAAAAATAAATAACAAAATTAAATGTACAGTATTCCAAGCTGTCTGAAAGACACCGAAATATCTCCGGTTTGATCTCATTTTCAGATGGACCACGATGAGCTTTCCTGTCAAGAAAATTGTTGAGAGCAAAAATTACTACTGTTTCGAGATTTCTAATCTACTTCCGTTTTCGCGATACGCTGTTTATGTTCGAACATTCAATGGAATCTCACACAAGACCTCCAAATCGGAAGTTGTCTACGCTGTTACGAGTGCCTATAGTGAGTAACCACAAAAACTTTATGGTGTTACTTTGTAAGTAGATGTACTGTAATATGTTATAATGTTTCAGATCTACAAAGACTCTAGGATCTACTCTTGGCTGGTCTACCTAACTGTGTTTGTAATTGTGTATTGCGCGGCGTGTCCTCCGTGGTAGCGGAGGGGACCTACAATTTTACGTGGGTTCCGAACCACAAAAACCTTAATTTTACTATCTTAAACTATACCCCATCTATCAACATATGCGTTTAATCGATTTTTAAACATGTTTATAGACGTGCTACTAATTACTTCTACCGGCAAACTATTCCAGCTATTTACTATTCTATGCGCAAAAAAGTTTTTGGCAACTGCTGTCTCGAACCTTCTACTTGTCAGCTTACACCCTTTATTTCTAATTCTACTATATTGTGCTGTTTCGAAAAAGCTATCTCTATTTACGTTATCGACCCCCATTCATAATTTTAAAAACCAGGATTAGATCACCTTTTAGCCTGCTAGTCTCGAGTGTGATCAATTTTAACTCCTTAAACCTATCCTTGTACGACTTTGACCTAAGCAACGAAATCATCTTAGTTGCTCGTCTTTGAACTCTTTCGATTTTGCCTATATCTTTGCACATATGCGGATTCTAAAATTGGATCGCGTACTCCAAATGGGGTCTAACTAATGATTTATAAAGAGGAACAATAATATCACGCGATTTGTACTCAAAATTCCTAGTTATAAAACCTAGCACTTTGTTCGCCTTACTGACGGCTGCTGTACTTTGTTTCGCCACTTTTAAATCACTAGTGACTATAACTCCTAAATCTTTTTCCTGATCTACGCTTGTCAACTCCTTCCCTGACATACTATCCGCAAAATTACCGTTACGCGAACCTAAATGTAAAATTTTGCACTTGTCAACGTTAAATCTCATTTGCCATGTAACTGACCAATCTACGATTTTATTCAGATCTTCCTGAATATATATATATATATATATATGAAAATTTGGTACTTACGTATTAACGGGGGGCCACCACATATTGATGATTGGTTAGGTTAAGTTGTAATATTTACGTTAGTTGAAAATTTCTAATACATCATATTTTTTAAATAGCAATACTTTTTAAAATATTTTTTTATACAATTTTCTGTAAAACATTAATTTTTTTAGGCTTATTCATGATGAAAATTTGGGATCTACCAAAAAGTGAAGATGCGGTCTCTTTTTTGCAAGCCAAATGTGTAACATGTATTAATCATTGTAAATATTTGAAATATAAATCATTGTAAATATTTAAAAAAATATTGCTATTTAAAAAATATGATGTATTAGAAATTTTCAACTAACGAAAATATTACAACTTAACCTAACCAATCATCAATATGTGGTGGCCCCCCGTTAATACGTAAGTATCGAAAATTTTTTATAAGTTTGTATGCTCCTCTTACAATTTTTATTTTTCAATTTATTTATATATATATTATATATATATATATATATATTTTTTTTTTTTTATTATTATTATTTGTGACCTATATATCATTCAGGCATTATTTATAAAATTGGTTGTAAACAATCCATTTGAGCTTGTGTTGAATTCGTTCAGAACGGATTTAGACAAGAAGGGCAAAGTGCGAAAATTGGTAGTTTTCCTTACAAATTTGTATGCTCCTCCCATAATTTTTATTTCTATATTTATTATATATATTTTTTTTTTTTTTGTGACCTATATAATAGTCTCGAACTCTTTATTGACTTCAGTGTTCCTGAGGATGTCATTAGACGAAAGCGCTTGAGCACCATTCTGTGTTTCCTTTCCTTCGTGGTTTTATTAATCATATATATATATACATACTATATATATATATATATATATACATACACAGACATGGTGATTACAAAAATTTTAAAAAATTTAACACTTATATGAGAAAGAATTACAGATGACATCCAATCAGTACCATCAGAGATGTGCCTTAGGGCTCTGGAAGCAACTGTTGATTGCTTTCATATCCGTGAAGAGCAAGTAGAGACTGTATGAAGCAATGTCCCATATCTCCTGCAAGTTGCGGTTAGGGGCCCGAGCCAGGGCTATATTAGCCAGAGTCAATTAAGTGGGTTTGATCAGCCCGCCGCTTCGCCTCGCCTCAACGTAAGATACAGAAAAGATAACCGCCCAGCTCTGGGGTTCGAAGCCATGACGCAGAGGAGTCTCAGCACTGCCGAGCGGCGGCGCCCTAACTGACTGAGCTACGGAACACTATATATAATATATATATATATATATATTATATATTATATAATATATATATATATATATGCTGCAAATCCACAAGGAAAAAGAAAAACGATTCCAAGGCCTTTCGTGTATTCAAAGCTACACCTCGTCAGGGAATGAAGATAAAAGGCGAGATGCCCATAAATATATACAATGTACAGGAAAAACAAAACAATTAGCACATAATTAACAAGGGTTAATGAGAGGCAAAAGAAATTTTAACATGATATCGTCAATTTTATACGTCCCCGAACTGTTATTGAAATTGTTTTTAAAATGAATAAATGCACATTCTAGAATATTTCTTTCTATTATATCTCTGTTTTTAACAAGCGCTTTAGAACTATCCCACTTGATGCTATGGTTACATCTATACATATGGTTAAATAAAGCATTGGAAGTATTAGCTGTTCTACACGCATATTTATGCTGTTTTACCCTAATATCTAACGTTTTACCGGTTTGGCCTATATATACTGAGTTACATTGTGTACATCCGATCGAATACACACAACCAACAACATTATCAGGGCTATTCTTTATTAGGCGTGATTTAACAGTATTATTATACTTAAAGATTACATTAATGCCCCAACTCAGCACGAGGCTGAGTTGGGGCTACAACCAATCGTCTAGACCTTAAGACCTCGCAGCAGTAACACAGTATTCATAACTATCAACTATGAGTATTTAAGTTCACTCTTACACTTTTGCCTTCATTATTTTCACTCCTAATTTTCTTTTTCATAATTATGGCTGAGTCTGATAGGCCTACAATTAACTTGGATAAGCCCCTTAAAAGAAAAAGGGAGTCAGGAGGAAATCAGTACCTTTAGCTTGATTGTGAATAAAAATCTCCAACAGGCCTCACTGCTACAATTGATGAATCAACCCTTAAGCATCAGACTTAAGCCTCAGACATATATCTTTGAGGCCTCCTAAGCAATTGCCTCCGAACAGCACAACATTGAATCTATAGGTTATGAGTCCCTTTATTCAAATCAAATGGTTCACTAAACTATATCTCATCCAGTAGGCTGTGTCCGTGGCAAGCTTGCTGAAGTCGGAATTATCTTCATAATTAGTGATTGGCTCAACTTTCTCATTTGAAAAGGTTAAATTTAATGTGATGTTAACTTGTTCCACATGCCGTGGGCATGTGTCACAGGACCACTTATACACCGTGAACCAAGCTTTGTTTGACCTCAACAACTTGTGGGATAATTCTCTGGTGAGAAAGTCTGCTGGAATTTGTTTTTATTATTGGAGCATTGTAAAAGTTGAATGATTTGTAGGCTCTAAAATGGTTTTTGAGGTGCCTAGGCACTCTGCATTTGAAATATTGGAGGTCATAGACAGGGGAGAGATGGAATGAGGGAGAATGTTCCAGACCTGTCCGTTAGAGTAGATGAACTGGGGACACATATAGAAATAGTAACAAGCTGATTAATGAATGTTTTAAGTTAATGAAACGTACCTACTATAAGTAGGCGCACCTAATGGGCTATCTAACATTAATATTTCAACACATTTTTCCACATAACTAATGGAGGGCCAAAGGATGGGTATAAGAAAATGATAACTAAGCCATACTTGACCCAGACATATGACATGCTAGCATCTGTAGTACACCAAGAAGTGATGCAGCACATTATTATACATTTTGAAGTAGCCTACCCAAATTTAAGCTACATTATTTTTGAAAATAATAAAAATAAACAGCCTGGATTGTCCAGGCGAAGGATACTCTCTCTCCTCTCTCCTTCTCTCCTCTCTCTTAGGTTAGGTTTGGGTGGGATTCCCCCTAGCTTGTGGCAGCTTGGGGGATTCCCCCTTGTTTCCTTTTTTTCCTTTTTTTGGCCTCTCAGGGGTGGTGGTTGGCACCTTGGGGGGGTAAATGGGGGTTGGCATATTACTTCCCCCCCGGTTGTAGTTTGTTTACCCCTGTAGTAGTAAACGCCTTTGTGAATTTGTTTACCTCTGTAGGATGATGATAAGGGGTCGCGCAGAAATAAGACCCTGACATGCGGGTCGTGGGGAAAAACTCTAGATCAGTGATTCCCAACCTTTTTGAAGCGATGGCCCACTAGAGCTGATTCGAATAACTCGTGGCCCACCTCCCATGTTGCTAAACTGGTATCATGTTTATATTAGAGGTGTATCGGAAATCCGGTTCCGGTTCCTGCTGGTCGGAATTCAGGCTATTTATTGTGAGTTACGGTTCCGGATGGAACTCTGTCTGATATCTGGCCAATCTGGAATCATTCGGTTTTTAATGATATTAAATAAAAAACAAACATAGAAAGTAAAGAGAATTATTTATAAACAGATTTTGATATATTTATGCAAAGTCCTTAGCTATTCCTTTGAATACTTGCATGTATCAAATAACAAATGAAATATATGATAAAACGTTCAAAATTTCCTTGCTAGGTAGTTTTTTGTATTATTTTATGGTAATAAAAAAATATATAAAACTGCTTTTATTTTGAAATTGCCATTTTTCATGATTTAGAAACTTAGAAATTAATAATACATATATTATTTAAAATTTTAGACCGACCAGTTAGGGCATAAGCTAACACAAAAGGTTCCGGCAGCCGGATATTCCGGCTTCCGGCCAGAACCAAAATGTGTTGGGTGGATATTCCGGTTTCCGGTTTCCGGCCAAAAAACTGGTTCCTGTACACCTCTAGTTTATATAAGGTTTAATAAGCAAGTTTCTGTTATTAATATTTATTAACATAATAAGGTTTCATACCTGACAGGATTTATGGACGAAACAAGGGCGGACATCGCATGCCTCACAGAAACTCATCTTAAAGATTGCCAAGGAAATTGTGAAAACTGCGAGCATTGTATTGATAAGAAAGAGATAAATATAGAGGTCTTCAACTTACTAAGAACGGATAGAACAACGAGACGTAAAGGTGGCTGTGCTATATATGTACGTGAAGGTCATATGACAGAGACGATAATAAGTAAATCAAACAGCTATGTAGAACTCCTAGCATTGAAAATAGAAAAACTAAACGTGATAGTAATAGTCATCTATCGACCTCCAAGCACCCCAACCGAAAAATTCTCGGAGGCCATTGATGACATTAGAAAGCTAATAAAGGCCATAAACCCTCCATCCCCCAATATAATGATCTGCGGAGACTTTAACTTCCCATTTATAAAATACAAAAAGGTGGATAGGAATATATATATTCACCAGGACAAAGGGGGCACAAGAGAAGACCAGGAGAAAGCAAAAATGTTGATGGCTCTCACAAATGAGTTTATGCTGACACAGGAGATAACAGAAAATACCAGAAAAAATAACTGCCTGGATCTGGTATTCAGGAAGAACACGAACTTGATTGCTGATATAAAAATAACCCCAACCACTATCTCAGACCACAATTTAATCGAGATATCAACAAATATGACGACAGCATTGAAAGACAATACACATATTGAGGACAGAAGTAAATTCGGGGGCTTTAACTCAAACTCCAAGACTATAAATTGGGAAGCAATCAGATCGCACATGGCCCAAATAGAATGGAGAACAATTTTTGAGAATAAAACACCTGAAGAAATGCTAACAACCTTGGAAGAAAAAACGCTGAGAAATTTAGAAAAATATGCCCCGAAATCACAGCCAACAACACAGAAGACAACAACATGTCATTTAACACCGAGAAATTTCAGCTTCTGAGATATGGTAGAAAAGAAGAACTTAAACAGACTGCATATTATGCTCCAGGTAGACAGGAAATTCAGAGAAGCACGAAAGCGATCGATCTCGGGATAATAATGACATGATGCGAAATTCGAAACACAAAATCAGATAGCGATAAATAAAGCAAAAAGAGTCGCTGGACAGGTACTAAGAACGTTCAAGAGAAGGGACAGGACAGTAATGATTCCCCTGTTAAAAACACTGATTATACCAAAACTTGAATACTGCTCAGTTTTGACGTCCCCATATAAAAAGGAAGAAACTAATAAACTAGAAGAAACGCAAAGGCATTTCACAGCCAAGATTGATGGCTGCAAAGAACTCAACTACTGGAAAAAACTACGTAAACTAAATCTCTACTCCCTGGAAAGAAGAAGAGAGAGGTACATCATAATCTACATATGGAAAATGATCGAAAAACTGGTACCAAACCTAAAACTAAACCCAATTACCATTCAAACAACACTGGAAAATAGGAAAGGCAGAATGTGTAGTGTTCCCAAATTAAAGGCCCGACAAGGGACCTCCTCAACTCTGAAGGAAAATAGCTTGGTTGTCAGGGGGCCAAGACTTTTCAACCAGCTTCCAAAGGACCTCAGAAACGTAACGGGGGTCAAAGTTGAAGTCTTCAAGAGAAGACTGGATGCCTGGCTCAGGACGGTACCAGATGAGTCGGGCGTGCCTGTCTATGTACGGTGGAGAGCGCAAGAAAGTAACTCGCTCCTCCACCCAGCCAGACCTAGAGGCAGGGCCACCAGCTTAACCTCCGTGTGAAGAGAGACCAACGCACGAAACAACATAAGGTTCATAAGTAAGGTAAGGTAAAAGACAAGCAAGTGGGCCATGGCCCACCGGTTGGGAACCAGTGCTCTAGAATAATAATTCAGTGTTTCCCAACCGGGGGCCATATGGCTCCCTGGGGGCCATTGCACATTTGAAGGGGGCCACAGGAAAATGTTATTTTGTAAAATAGAGTTAAATCTGCATATTACCTACTGAAAATAATGCTTATGGGGGCCACAGGAAAAAATAAGGTTCCTAAGGGGGCCATAAGCCAAAACCGGTTGGGAACCACTGCCTGAGTCTAGATCATCTTACAAAAATTTGCGAATCATATTCATAGAATAATGATGTTAATTTTGAGGTACTAAAATTAAGGGTACGCAATTCCACCCCCGAAACCTGAAATCAGTGGGTTAATATTATTTTCAAAATGAAAGGTGATTCAATAGACAAAGTAAAAGAATTCAAGTGTCTGGGTCAAATTATTACTAGCCCCTTGAGTGACGACTTGGCATAAAAAAATAATATCGAAGTTTCTGTGCTCGATAATTAAAAATTCGGTCAATCCAACTTTCCAAACTATTCATCAGTCCTGCTTTATGTCGTCTAAACTATGAGCTTCATGGTAAAAAAATGTTTGTGTATAGCCCCATTTAATATCGTTATTAGTTTTTAAGTACTTGTATTTTTATTTTTAATCTAATTTTTTTAGTTATTATTATTATTATTATTATTATTATTATTATTATTATTATACAAGTTTTTCTTAAATTTAAGGCTCCTTTCCTTTTAGTATTACTAATAATTTCTTTACACTATGTCATAACTTCGTCCCATAAAGCAATTGAGATCTTTAATGAAATGTCTTTGATGGCGCAAACTTTTAACAATTTGAATTTAAATATTGATATATTTATATTAATCAAAATTCATGCGCTTGAGAAATTAAAAGAGAGAGAAAGAGAGAGAGAGAGAGAGAGTAGTAACAATAAGAGAACAAAAGAAATTTCATTATAAGACTAGAATACAATCAATTTTACAATTAATAAATATGAAATCAAAGTTCCATCGATCCCCATATTAGGTTATGGGTTAGTAATATACAGGAATTTCACTGATGATATCTCTCTCTCTCTCTCTCTCTCTCTCTCTCTCTCTCTCTCTCTCTCTCTCTCTCTCTCTCTCTCTATATATATATATTATATATATATATATATATATATATAATATATATGGGGGATGAATTTCACAATTAAACACGTGAAATGAATGAATGATGCAAACCCACAGGGAAAAAGAAAAATGATTCCAAGGCCTTTCGTGTATTCAGAAGTACACCTCGTCAGGAAATTCCCTGACGAGGTGTACTTCTGAATACACGAAAAGCCTTGGAATCACTTGTTTTTGCCTGTGGATTTGCATCATATATACACACACGTTGTTCTAAAATTACCAAATAAACTTTTATATGAATGCAATATGTTAACAAAAATATATATATACACCTTGTAACCTCGTAACAGTTCCGTGCGTTGGTCTCTCTTCACACGAAGGTCAAGCTGGTGGCCCCGCCTCTATGCCTGGCTTGGTGCAGAAGTTGCTCTCTTGCGCTCTCTACCGCACATAGCTAGGTACACCCGGCTCATCTGGTACCGTTCTGAGCCAGGCATCTAGTCTTCTTTTGAAGACCTCAACTTTGACCCCTGTAACGTTTCTGCGGTCCTTTGGAAGCTGGTTAAAAAGTCTTGGCCCGCTGACACCCAAGCTGTTTTCCTTCAGTGTTGAGGAGATTCCTTGTCGGGCCTTTAATTTGGGAACACTACCCATTCTGCCTTTCTTATTTTCCAGCGTTGTTTGAATGGTAATTGGGCTTAGTTTGAGGTTTGCTACCAGTTTTTCGATCATTTTCCATGTAAGGGCTGTTGCAAAAAGAATTAGGAATATACAAAACTTCGAAATACTTTAATATTTGTTTATTTGACTTCCGTCGCATCTTCAGCCATTTATAAACGGTTTTTAAACAACCGCAAGAGTGAAGAAAACATTTCAATGTCCATGGCTGTTTCAGCAAAACTCGAACCATGGTCCTTCGCTGGAATTTCTCATTGTCCGGCATGTTGTCCAGAATCTCTTCATCTCGTTGTTTAATGACTGCACCGACTTTTTCAGCAGGGTTTAAATCTGGAGAATTGCCCGGCCAACGACCATATCCATCTTTGCAAAAAAATATGCAGTTTTTCTTCATCGAGCAGCTCGTGGGGTTGGGGTTGCCTTCATGCAACCAGCGAGATCGTGCAAAAATGTCAACTGCTCAAAAGTTTCTTCTCGATATCGGAGTTGATGCAAAGCAGACGTTATCGGATTTTGGAGATCTGGCATTGGCAAATGACGTCGATTTGACTTAAATACTTTGAACATTGCAGCGACAAGTCTTTTCGCAACTCCAAACGCAGCGCATGCGACACGAACCTGGCTTCTGCTGAGAACCATAATATAAATTTGAATAAGCTTAGTTAATGCAAAAATATTGGTCAAGTCCGAAATCGTTTGGCAACTGTTCAAGATGCCGGTGGAAATCAAATAATCAAATATTAAGGTATTTCGAAGTTTGGTATATCCTGGGGGAAAAATTCCTAATTCTTTTTGCAACACCCCTTACATATTATAGTGTACCTCTCTCTTCTTCTTTCCAGGGAGTACAGATTTAGTTTACGTAGTCTTATATAGTCTTATATAGTTGAGTTCTTTGCAGCCATCGATCTTGGCTGTGAAATGTCTCTGAATATCTTCTAGTTTATTAATTTCTTCCTTCTTGTATGGGGACGTCAAGACTGAGCAGTATTCAAGTTTTGGTATGATCACTGTTTTTAACAGGGGAATCATCACTCTCTTGTCCCTTCTGCTAAAAGTTCTTAGTACCTGCCCACGACTCTTTTTGCTTTGTTCATCGCTATCTGATTTTGTCTTGAATTTCGCATTATCGGTCATTATAACCCCCACATCTATCGCTTTCGTTCTTTTCTGAATTTACTGTCTGTCTGGAGCAAGTAGTATGCCCTCAAAATGGACGAGTGCAACGCAATATTGATCAATGTTGCAAAGGAGATATGCAACAAGGGGAGGGGATGTTGCAAGGTGTTATGCAACAAGCGGGAATGTTGCAAGTTTTTATGCGACAAGCGGGAATGTTGCACGTTGTTATGCAACAAGCGGAAATGTTGCAAGTTGTTATGCGACAAAGGGGGAGGGGGAATGTTGCAAGAGCAACAAGGGGTTATGCAACTTGGAGGCGGAGTTATCCCCCAAGAAAAAGAGAGAGGAGAAGGAGAGAAAGGAAGAGAGGTGTTCGCCTGGCAGGAGCCAAGCGCATATTAAGACTTCAGCCGAGCGGTCGTTGTCTTATAGGGCCCCTAATCAGCCAGCTGGCTTTTCTGGCTGAGTTGGCAGTTTGCACTCTTTATTTAATTAAAGCATATATTCTGGCTTAATCCGCCAGTTGGCGTATCTGGCTGAGTTGCCTGTTTGCGCTATTTATTTAATTAAAGCATATATTCTAGCTTAATCCGCCAGTTGACTTAGAAGGCGTAAATGGCTTGTTCAGGTGTACAGGTTGAGTTGCCAGATAGCACCATTTATTTAATTAATGCACATAGTCTGGTTTAGAAATCCGCTTCAGAAGCCAGCCAATTGATATAATTAAATACCGTGTACAACCAAAAGAATTAAATAAAACACCATTACATCATTCTATTTATTTAGGCGATATATATATATATATATATATATATATATATATATATTAGGGTGTCACTAGGTAATAGGGGGAAAATTAAACGATGGATATTTTCCTATGACACCCCCTAAAATTGTTCCATTTGGTGTAAAACATACGGAAGAGAAATTTGGTCCTGATTGGTCATCATTTAAAGGTCGCCCTCGTCACTGAAAACAAGACCCATTTGTTGACGTCAACAAGCTGTTCAGTGTTCACAGCTTGGGCCGAACCAGATAATAAAAAACAAGGCAATTTGGTGAAATAACGAAAGTAAGACACTTAAAAACGCAAAGAATACAAACAGTTTATTATATAATCAAAATAGAAGACATAATTTGGCGAATAATGGTACAAAATGGAGAAGCAACAAAAGCAAAACTTTGAGAAATAAAATACATATACAGTAGCAGAATAATTGGTGCTCATACGCTGATCAGTGATTAGTTCTTTCGCGTCCTCACTAATGCTGATTTGTTCGGAGCTGGGTGTTGCTTTCTGTGGTCAGTGACAACTTGAACGAGGAACTGGAGCTGTTCTTCTTTCACTGTCAACTTTCCGTTCAGCTCCTTCACCAGAGCCACGGCCCGTTCTGCTCTGTCGTTCACCACTGCAAGTTTGGAGACCACATCCCGAGCTTGCACGTATTCAGAGTTTGACGTCCATGAACTGGGATGGTGGAGCAGAAAGCAATCTGGCAACTGAAGTTTTGAGAAGAATCCTCGGGTGTTCTTTGTGATCAGTTGCTCCAGTCCTTTGCTGTCACTGAGGAACATAGTATCAAGAACCAAAGGTCGTTTTGGCGGCATGTGAGGGGCTTCTTGATCTAACGGTGCAACCATGCTGCACTTCACTTCCATCGATATCCTCTCATCAAAGAACGCCAGACCCACTGCCTCCTCCGAATGGTACCACAGGTGCGCAGACAGCTTCTTGGTGGTAGCATCAGAGATCTTCTTGTGCGGGTATCGAAGGAGCGTCCTCATCAATTCCCAATCATTCAGCGGAGCTTCGATGGACAGATGAGCTGTTGCCCACGCTTTCATGTAAACTAGAACAGAAAAGAGGCAGATATCTCGAATTCCGCGTTCCTCAGTGTTCGTCAGTTTAAACTGTCTTCGGAAGAGCCAGATCTTGATGGCATAGAGCCCCTTAGCTATCCATCTCGCCCGGTGCATAGCACCAGGGGCGCGGAAGTTTAGTCCCTTGTATGGAACTCCTCCAAGAAAGATGACGGAAAGATCGAGGAATTCCTGATAGTCATCACGAACTTGAAGTGCTTGTGATTTTGCAAACTCAATGAGCTCCGTTCTATGCTTAAAAATAGCTGCTTTGGTGAACGCATCTGTGTCCGCAGATTGGAACTGTTGCTGGTCAATGCGGGTCCAATAATCATGGAAGCGCTTGAAAAGCAGAATTTCTGGACCGGTAGTTACTGAATCTAGCGATGCTGCGAATGCCGCCTGTAGCACCAACTCCAGTACATGGTGTCTGCACGCGCAGTGTAACAGGTCACGTCCAACTTTTTCTTCCAGAAGAACACAAGTTCTTCCACGGTGGCCTGTGTTTGTCGCGGTTGTGTCGAAACACATAGATTTGACATGATCGGTCACTCCCCATTCATTCAGGCAATCTATGATGGCATTTGTTTGTGCCAGCGCGGTTCCTGACAGAAGTTTTGGCACCCCGAGGAGCTGCTCTGTCCCGGAGCCAGATACAAGAATAGGTAAGCGGTCAACATATTCTCGTGACGTCAGATCTTGCATGAGTTTTCCGTCCCAGTGAACAGTCAACGGACTATTGCCTTGGAACTCGCTCTTCAGTTGCCGAGCCTTAAGGGTACGGAATTTTTCACGCTGACGATGAATGGATCCACGATTGATGTTGTAGTCGCTAGCATCATGCCCTAAGCTGGAAGCTGCCTCAAACAGCAGATATGTGGCCTTTCTTGACGAGAGTTGCGTGCGATCAAGCGCTGCCGCCAATTCCGATGTCATGATGTTCTTCGTTGCTCTTTGTTTAGACGCTAACGAACCACCACATGCTCCTTTTTCTTCGCTATCATCTGAGCTGGAGGATGAGGACTCCAAAACCGCTTCGTTGGATACTGCCTCCATTTCAGCTGCTGATCGCTTTCTTCGTTTCTCCTCTTCCTCCCGACGTCGAGTACAATCTTTGACTTGGCGCTGATGGGTCATGTCCAAACCTGCCATTGAACCTGGACGTCCTTTCTGGCGCTGCTGCTGAAGGAACTCCCAATCCTCTGGGTACTTGACCAATTTCTCACAATCAGCGTGGGCGATGTCAAAGAGACGATCGAGGCGTTCAATGAATTCTTTTTCTTTCTTGTGTGAATCGCTCGTCCTTGAGGCGTGTTTTTTGAGTCCTTTCCACTCCTCGAAGACTTTATCCAGTTTGCTGACGCAGTGTGTCTCGAGTCTGGTTGGAATGTGAGCTTTCTCCCAGAAGGACATCACTGCTCGAAGTGACTTCCTCAACGCGTCACGTATTGTCATTTTCTTTTCATGGTGAAGGTAAAGGAAGTAACCGAATGCTTGCCTGTAGGAAGGAAGCTTGCATCCTTTCACCTCATCAACCGCTGCCCCTAATAGGTATATACACTTCCGGGTTTCCATCACCAGAAATCACGTAGCTGAAATGAGAAACGGTGAATCGTTAAGTATTGTTCACTTTATTTCTCAGATATTCAGACACACACAGATACACACACACACATATATAGAGATATATAGATATCTAATGAACGATTATGGAGACGCCGCGCAAGCATTAAACTTTGGAAGGCGGGGGCGACCTTTTATAGTTATTCAAATAAAAAGATTTTTCAGTCACCAAGTTTTTTTTACCAATGGAATAGATTCGCGTGGTGTCAGCATGAAAATTTCAAACTTTGCATTTAAGTGATACCCTAATATATATATATATATATATATATATATATATATATATATATGATAAAAAATAATAATAGCATAAGAAACACGAACGGGAAATATATAATAAAAAATATACAAAACGTTGTATTATCAATATATTAGTACAGGAAATATATATATATATATATATACTGTATATATACACAGTTATATTAAATAATTAAATATATTGAAAATAATAATATACGAAACGTATAATCAAATGCATATTAGTACAGGGAATATATGTGTATATATATACACACACACACAATTAAATAAGTAAATATACATCCCTTATGTTCTACAGAGTATATTAAATAATTAATAATAATAATATAAGAAACGTATAATTAATTGCGTATTAGTACAGGAAATATATATATATATATATATATATATATATATATATATATATATATATATATATATATATATATATACACACACAATTAAATAAATAAATATGTATCCTTTATGTTCTACGGCGCAAAACGCTAAACTCACACGTAATCGAGTCTACATCCACATCGTTATTACTTTGTACTACGCGGTAAAACCGTCCAAGCAACACTTCACCGTTTAACTTGTACGGATGCCTATACTCGACATAAATGGCTTTCATGTCGTTCAGTACTATTTTTGTGCCCACTTTACACTCGGTTGGCAAGTTATCTTTAAACACGGCTAGAATACAATCAAAAGCACGCGCAAAGAGGTCATCGTTAACCACAACATCATTATTAAATACAAGTTTATAAACACGCCTTTCTAATCGAGGGTTTTTTCTTACCGTCCCGAGATTTTCAATCGTGAACTCTTCTTCACTCTGCATAGCGGCAATTGAAATAATCTTCCAAGTCGTAACGACAGCTATTCATTATATAGAGATACAGCTCTTCAGGGTGAAGAGTATAGACAAGCTCTGTCCTGTACCGCTCAAGTGCTTTGTACCAAAGTTCAGGATATTTCGAAAAATCTAAACCTTTTAAATATGCATCCAGATCTAGACCATTCTCGCCTTGTTGATTCGTACATTCGATAAATCCGTCGAGCAGAGCGGTGTAAGCGTATTCAAGAACCGTGTCAAAATAAATCATATCCGTAACACGAGCGTTTAATATAGGCTTCAGCTTGCGGAAGCCAACGATTTCAAACATTCTGTCGAGGATGAAACGGTTTCGCGTAGGGACAAGAACGTTATTATCAGATGCATTCTTCCACATCAGTCGTATATCAATGCATGGCTGTTCGTTATTTATGCACAACGTGCAAACATCGGCATATGAGGGGGCGTCACTAATCTGCTCTCTTCTTGTACCTACGCCTGCAGGTATTTTATAACGGTCCTCTCCCCACTTCTCAACTATCACGAAGATTCTATTCACCTCCTCAACACTTAAATAAATAACATTATGTTTACCAGAGTTTGCTTGCCTGCAAATCGTTTCAAGTACATAGTTAATGGTGCCGGTTTCACGCCTGGACACGCGCAATGACTTCGTCACGGACACATCGTACGAGGCGTTGAGAATGCATCTCAGAGGAAATTCCATCGTTTTCGCACGTCCATACGGTTCAAGCTCTAAGATAACTATAAGCTGCAAGTGGACGGAACGGCTCGACGGGCGGAGTGAGTCACACTGGTGAAACGTGTACGGGTTTGTTCGAACTCGAGTGTTTCGTGAGGTACACGGGTAGGCGGCTCGCTGGGGGGGGAGCGAGTCACACTGCTGAAGCGTGTACACGCAATATGAACACGCAATATTAAAGGTAGCCATTACTATTTTTTCTACGTGGGAGAACACACGTCTGAGCTTAAGGGTATGCAGAAATCAACTGAGCACGCAGGGATAGAGATATGCTCAGGTAGCGGCAGGACTCACGTTGCTGATCTTACAGTGGGAGGAGCCTAGCTTTTAACTGTACACACATACACGCACGCACGTAAAGGAGAAAATGAAACCTTAATTGAAACAAATATACGAGATAAATAAACACATCAATACACGTATATATAAATACAATCAAGGATTAAAGTAGCCAAAGGGTACGGTATCATAGGTACCAGGCACCTGATAACCCTTCATATAGGTGTTACGGCATACCTTCGTGCCCCTAAGTTCCTTCACACACTCCAGTTTCTGCGCCCGAAAATTGTGCGTCCCTACAGTCAGTTGTGGTAGCTGGTCACCCGCATCATCATCCAAGCACACTAGATCCTTCAACGAGTCAACGTTAACGACTTGACGGTTCGCATGGTTAAGCGTGATATCCTCAGCCTTCACGATTCTTCATATCATCCCCTACTCTCACCCGTACACCATAGGTTTTTGGCCATGTTGAGACAAAAGAGTCGGCGTATGCGATGCCTCCATACTCATCCTTGATCTTATCAGTCAACTCTCCGAGGAATTCCCCAATAGGAGGCATGTATTCACCTTCCCTCGCTGTGAATATCACGCTATCTGTGTCAGCGTACAAGACCCTCCGTCCAAGAGAGTGCATTTGGCCCCAAAGTTTGATGCGGCCGTAGGCCGTTGTGAAACTGGCTACAGGTATGTTTGTAACCCGTGAGGTATCTGTGGCCAATTCGGTATTGTTGTACTTTATTTTGTAAGTATTACCTACATTCACGATCTCCATAACCTCTTTATCGGGGACGTTGGCATAATCCCAGACTTCACTATAACTTTGTGCCAAATGGAAGTTCCCTTTGCCGGTATTCTGCGCAAACTTTCCCCAAAGCCTGTTTAGACACAACTTTGCACTAAAACGCTTGCCAGGATTCTTAACAATTTGTGATCGGTCAAGTTGTATACCTTCATGGGCACGGTAACGCTGAATATAAACCGTTTTTCATCTTCGGTCTCAACCCCTCGCGGATATCCTGACGCCTCAACCTTATCCTTCAAAAAAGCGTTTATATATCGTGTGAAAAGGTTGGGTAGCTTCTGAAACCTCCACACCTCATGTATCTTCCTTATTCTATACCCACTGTGAAGGCTAGGGCCAGCTCGGGGCTTGTATATACACCTCTGATCTTACGCTGGTGGGTTGTATGGTCATAAGCACCGTTGTTCTCTTCTGCGCACTTCACGCACAGTGGAAACATGAGCTTGTGATCTATAACGATGGGTAAAATCGGCATCCATAAATCGCGAGGGGGGAGCACGTCTACGAAAGAGAGTCCAAAGTAGCGCTCATTCAAGTTAGTTGAAAACTCCTCGATGGTTGATATGGTGGGGCCCGCCCACCATTTTTTCAGGTGCACCTACGGGGTATGGATTGTTCGTCATCAAGTAGGGGTATAAAGAGCAGAAGTCGTAGTAATGGAGTTTCACGCCCTCCGTAGACGGAAAGTATAGCTTGAAGGGATTTGTACTCCCTCCGAACAAGCTATTACCGCATTTGAGAGGATCCAGCACCATTGAACGTTTGATCGTGTTTATTTCTTCACTGTACTGTCCATCTGTTTCCATCCGTGCATCATACTCATGCTCCCACAAGAATTTGTGAGTGAACTGGGAGCCTATAAGTTGATCGCGGGCGCGGGTCCACGCAAGACTGTCGGCAGGAGATCTACCGTGGATATCTCCTACGATTCCACACTCAGGACGGGGGCATTCGTGCCACCAGCAACCGTTAAAGGAGTACACAGTCTTCTCACCATTGGCACGGTTTTCACTTAGACCATCAACCCACACAGGACCATTAACCTTAATGGGTACTTCACCCGTGTTGCGGGCATGCTTATACACCTGTCTGCTGCTGTAGGTGTATGAGCCAGTAAATAGCCTTGTGCCCATAACTGCGGGGTTTGTTTCTATGGATAACGGCTAAGGTGTCTTTAGGCATAAAGTTATTCTTGAACACCGTAAAACATAATGAGGCGATGGTGGTTGCGACTGGCAACGGATCGCATTTGAAACGATCTATGTACATCCTTCTAAAGGCCTGGAAACACTCTAAGCACGCACACATCATTCAAGCAATAACGCTCACATTCATTAGCTATATTATAAGGATTACATTCATTAAAACTGTTGTTCTATCGGTCAAAATCTTCACGTTCATCTGTACTCATACATTCATAGTTAAAGTAATGTTTGGGTGGAGATAGTCCTACGTAATTTAAAGTTTCGCTAGTGAGGAATGTGTAAGGGAAATATCCTTTTGAAACTTCAGCGGCTACGCTCATCACCTTGGGTAGCTTTGCTAATTTACAAGGTATGAATAATAAAGTGTCTTTAAACTGTACATCATCTCTTATTTGCATCTGTATTAGTTTGTTGCCTCTTTTCAAGGGATCACCTGTAAATATCTCAGATGACTCGTGCTCAAGCAACTCCTTATAAAGGAACTGTGTGTCAAATTTTGCCACTTTATGGGCGAGAATATACACAATCATTTTTTTTAACTTGTCCGCTAACTTCACAATACAGGACACAAAGAGTTTCACAGGACTATCGTTGGCATTCGTTTCAAAAACGTTTGTCCGTTTTCCACATTTGTGAGACTCATCACACTCGCTCTCCATACACTCATCACAGATAGTCTGGCTTAAAGTAAATGTGGAATAACCTCTTTGTTTCAGCATTCGTATATGTTTCTATATCGTAGTACACAGTTATACAAGGGCTGTTTTTAGGCTTGGCGTCTTTCATATAACATACATGCCTTACTCCAACCGCCTTATATTTCTCATGGCATGTAGAACAGTGAATTTCATTACATTTGTGCTCAAACTTTCCCCAATTATCCATCATATGAAACATGCCACATTCACAGATTCTCATTTTCCTGCACGTGCCAATTGATTTATGAAGCTCAAAACAGTTATTATTGAAAAATGTGCGTCTACACCAGAGCTTTCCAAACTGGTGTGTCGCGACACATTAGTGTTTTTTGTATTTTGAAAATTTTGATTTTTCTATCAACAAAATCGGCTACAAGATAAACCACCGACTGAAAAATTATCTGATATTTGATATTTGATAACAAAAATTAATTAATGTGTCGTGAAAATTGTTATGCTTAAATAGTTTGTCGCCAACGTTAAAAGTTTGGAAAGCTCTGGTCTACACACATCACAATCCCTCTTCTCAGCTTCAACTACACGGCTTTCACATTTGGAGCTTTTACACTGCTCACATACCATGTGGCATTCTTTACAATGTTTCATTATATCATCCGCAAACTCGATACACCCCTTACACAAATCTTGATGTCGCCCATATTTTCGACTTTTATCATGACTCGCGTAAAGATCTCTTATATTACGGATGGGTAGATATGTTGTTCCTGACAGCCCTAAAACAAGTTGCGGTCTTGTACGGTCTCTCACGCTGCTTTTAAAAACATACACAGTCCTACGACGATCATCCATTCCAAATACAACTATACGAGCATTCGTTTCCTGTCTACCCTTCTCAGCTCTTCAGGACCCATATTACAGTCAAATTCAAGTTTACAGTCTACAGCTAGTTTACGGGCACACTCCACTACCGTAGGCAACCAAATGTTTTTGACCCATATATTTAGTACAGTAAACATATGGCCAAGACTACAACTATAAAGCCGCAACCACGATCGGCGTTTGTATGCCGTCTATAAATAGCCTGGGAATTGAAGTTAAGAGTATAAGGTGTGGCACTATGACCCGCAACACGGAATACACGGTCAATATTTACCGTGAAGTTGTCCAAATTGAAGGGTATACTACTTTGAGAGGCCTGCATTATACGGGCTAATATATACTCTATATCTTCAGCTGCCAAGCGTCTGAACGGTATTACTACCCAAAAATCATCTACATCTCCGTCATCTGACCCGAATCCGAAGGACAGCCTCGTCCTGACTTCACGTTCGTCGCGGTTCTGAAAGGCAAACTCTACAATACGTTCAACTATGCGCCGTAGTCCGTGTTCAACACCATTGCTATACATGGATCTAGGATCAACCCTGACTATATACCGATTTCTAGTTGAGGCCAGGGTGGGGGTAGCGGTGCGCACCAACTCGAATGTTATGCCATCCTCAACAGAACGAGAAGCTGCTGTGGAGGATGTACCCGGAATAGAATAAGGGGGTATATTTGAGGAAGGTACTATTGTCGGGGTTGTGTCGTAAGACGTAGAAGGTTGGGGCTGGGGCTCTATTACTGGTGGTCTAACAACCGGCTCAATCCTGGAGCGCTTTATACCTGACGTGGTGGGCTCTTCATCATGCCTCCGCTTTGAACTGACGCGTGCTACAGGTATCGCTGGTGAGAATTCGTCAGCGGGGATGGATTCTGTGATCACAACTGCACGGTCAACGGGTTCGTCTGTGATATCGATGATGGGGTGCTGTACATCGTTGTCATTCACGGTTCTGTGGAAGAAGAAAACAAAATATAAGGAGCAGCACTCAAAATTTGTAATATATTGTAAATGACCCACTTAGGGGTGTGACGTGTTAGAGATGGAATCTGTTGAAAAATTCATGTTCACAAGTCCCTCCACATGTATTATATCTGGCCCTACAGGATGTGGAAAAACTGTATTTATGCTTAAAATCATTAAAGATAAGGGGGAGATGTTCTCAAAATTTGTGCATAAAGTAATATGGTGCTATTCGACGTATCAGTCAGTGTTCAACGAGTACCAAGATGAAATTTTGTCCACAAGGGGGTCTATGACGTTAATTCGTTTAAAGGTAATGACCATACAGTTACTGTAATTGACGATCTCTTCGGACTTTTTAAAGTGCATCTGTGAAATCTGTCTTAATATTATAAAATGTAATGTGCCAATGAAACCCGCTCAGAAGGCTCGCCTACGTCATTACAAGAACATAATACGAGCGCTCGCTCATAAAAGTCAAACTCTGGGTAAGAAAAAGTGAAGTACTGTACAAAGAGGAGGATCATTCCTGCCCATCTTATTTTCAGTTTTGGGTCCTTTACTGACTAGATTAATATAATGAAGAAGGTGGTTGTGATTCCACACGAGGTGTATGCTTCATTGCAAAGTTCAAAGATTCCAGACACGGCTCTAGAACCCCGTAAAAGCAGGCATAAAAGAATGGAAAGCGAGTTGCTAACCCTATTAAACAGTGAAAAGTCACCTGATGAGAAAAGGATCTTGTACCAAGAGGCTTTGCAGAAATTTCTTCATGAGTGCGAAAATTATAAGAATCCGACAGAGCTCTCCGTGGTTATTAGGCACAGCGAGAGTAGTGCTGAGCATGGCAACACAGGACCTGGCCCCGACGTTAGACATGACCAGCCAAAGAACATTGGAGCACAACAAGTCGAAAATGTGCGAAAAAACAGCCTCCCACATTCATTGAGGAATAAAGGCTTAAGTCTTTATAATCTATTAAGTGAGGACCCCATCATACAGTGGGCGGATACAGGCGAGGTCATTGTTGAAGGAAAAAGGGTACAAGGATCCAATATCGTTGATATTGTTCATGATCTGGTGAGAAAGTGGGACAGACCCTCACCAACAGGATGGAAGCATATTAAAGCAAGACTACAACAAATAAATGTCCCCAAAACATTGATAGGTAATCTGAATAGGTTAAAAGACCTGGATCAAGTCTCGCATGTGTCACAACTGAGTACGCCATCGCCCCCAGCAGCAGCGTCTCTGAAGAGGAGAAAGAAGAGAACAAACGGCCAACCTTATCCACGTGTCTCTAAAATACGCAAATGGCTAACATATTAAGTAAACGCTATTATGACATTTCTAACCCCGCCTCCTATGGTGGCGTTAATAGACTGTACAGAGGTGTTTACGGTGTAAGGAAAAAAGATGTTGAGCGGTTTTTGCGGGAACAGGATGCTTATACACTTCATAAACCGGTGAGAAAAAGGTTTAAAACGGCCAAGACAACCGCGGATTCGATTGACTCTATTTGGCAGCGGATTTAACAGACATGCAAAGATATTCAGTGTATAATGACGGATACCGCTACATCCTATTCATAATAGATGTATTCTCTAGATATCTGTGGCTAATTCCCTGAAAAATAAATCGCCTGAAACAGTTGCTAAAGCGACCAAAACGTTGATGTTAAAAGAGAAAGGGTTCCTGGCTATTTTTGTACGGATATGGGGAAAGAATTTATAGGTCGCGCTTTTCAGAACATGCTGACAGAGTTTAATATCAGTTACTACACTAGCAGTTCTATACATAAGGCCTCTTTAGCTGAAAGAGTTCAACGTACCATAAAGGACGCATGCATCGCTATTTTACACATAAAAACACATACAGATATATAAACGTTCTCGGTCATTGGCTTCATCATACAACCGTTCACACCACCGTACGATTGGCACAACGCCTAACGAAGTTTTAGAAAGAGGTGCGCTGCCAGAGGTGAGAAGAGATGGAGCACCGCCACCACACTCTACACATTTCAAAATCAATGATTATGTAAGGCTATCACGTTCGGGAAATAAATTCGCGAAGGGATTTGAGCAAGGATGGACACGTGAGATTTTTAAAGTTCGTGCTATGAGACCTAAAGGTGAGATAATGATGTATTACGTTGAAGATTTGAATGGGGAAGAGATCGCTGGAGGCTTTTACCGCGAGGAGTTGCAGAAAGTGACATTTAATTTAGGAAAAAGTGTGTAAAATTGAAAAAATTTTAGGCAGCAAAGGTTCAGGAAAGAGAAAAATGTACCTGGTGAAATGGCTGGGTTACCCAGAAAGCTTCAACACCTATATAAAAGCTGCTGCAATAATGAAGCTTAATTAGTATGCAACATGGCGCCTAGCCACTTCTATGTCACACTCCCGTCCTCTTCTTCTCTCTGTACATCCTAACAACACCCTCGCCAACTTTGTGACAGAACTCCACGGACCCATTGAATTGGAGCGTGATTCGTATGAGGTGGGTTATGTGAACTCCAGTTAGTCCAAATTTTTAACTCTTGAAAATGAGCAAATCATATTTCTGATCCTTAGAAGAATCGATGAGTGCGAAAAATTAGGCATAAACTTAGACAATACTATGCTATGCGTTCAGTCCTTTTCGGTGAGGAACAGTACTATAGCACAAATGTATCGCAGGAATCGGTCATTATGATATAGCCATGGACATTATGACGGGGTTAAACAAGTCTTGAAAAGTCTTATCTGAAAAACAATTTACTTTTTGAAGTCGTAAACATTGACACGCCTGCATGCACATTGAAGTTAAAGTCAACGCTAAGTAGAAATATTAAAGATAAGGAGCTGTTCACAATTGTGGCTGAGGGCCGATATAGCGCAGCTCTCCAACGAGATACCTTTTACGAGGCACAGCATGACTTGTCCAGTTTAATGTATCAATTGAAGATGGAGAAATTGGGAGAAAGCTCTCCGCCCACAGACATGTGCTATATTTACAGCAATATCGTAGAGTACCAATTTGTTGGGGACACCCAGGCGCGCCTGCTGCATTGCACACATCCCTAACCATAGAGGGAAAAAGCATTACATATGACAAGCCCTATTATGTGAATGTTGCGACTAATCTATTGACCAACATCTCGATATATATACGAACGATTGAGGGAAAAAATTTCCCATTCGGTGATGGGAGCTTAATAGTGAAACTACACTTTCGCCGTTTATAATGACTCGAAGGCACAGTCTACCGAGGAGTGAGATACCAGCGTGGGAGTGGACTTGGATCCATTTTTTCATCCATACTACGCACCGCTGTCCCACTGTTGAAGAGGGGTGCCAGGTACCTAGGGCGGAAGGCGTTACAAACAGGTTTTAACGCTGCAGAAGACATAATGGGTGGAACTAAGCCTAAAGAAGCTCTAAAAAAACATTTAAAACGTACACGGGACGAAATCATCAAAGATGCAAAGAGAAAAATGCGTGGTGGCGGAAAGAAGAGATCTGCCAGGAAGAAGGGGTTACCATCACGTGGCGCTAAACGTAAAAGGAAATAAAAAAGAAGTGCTCTAAGCGTATGAAACCTATGGCTGATCATTTTTTTAACTGATATAAGCTGAGGACACTACTCTCACGAATCATAGGCTGACTAATACTTGTCGAGGGAGGTGGCACTATTTCTGACTCGTCATGGCGCGTTTCATCCATCCGTGTAGTTCACAATGCTGTAAATCGGAACTGTCCCTCTTTGATATGCCCCCACTCAGGTCTCTATTGAGCATAGCGACTTTATTACAATTAACCCATTAAACACAATTAGTTCGCCGAGTGCCCCTATAGAATTCGTGATACCCAGCTCAGGCCCTTACTTTTTTGACCCGAGCTGCATGCACATGTACGCTAAACTGCGTATAGCCCATTCTGATGGAACGGACTGCGATGATAGTTACTCTGCCTACCCTGAAACCAACTTTTTACACTCCATATTCAGCCAGTGTGAGGTGTATTTAAACCAGGTTAACATCTCGGCAGGAACGGGGTACTACCACCTACGAGCCTATCTGGAAAATGTCCTCAACTTTTCAAAAGAAGCGAAGGACACCTTTTTAACCGCCGAGGGATATTACCATACTAAAGATGAAAATGGTATAAAGGATAAATTTAAAAATTCTAAAAAAAGATATACGAATGTTTTGGACGTCTTCATACAGATTTCACATTCCAGGAGAAACTGCTTATGAACGGGGTGGATATGAAGTTGAAGCTTACCCGCACGATTCCTGAGATCTGCATAAATCTGGGGTCTGATCAAGAAGAGGGCGCGAAACCCGTTGTGATTCACATCATGGAGACGTATTTGCGTATACGCCGAGTGAAATTAAGTTCCCGAAACAAATAGAAATTGAGAAAGACTTAATACACGCCACAGTAAAATACCCAATTAACAGGGTACAGATCAAACTATACACGGTGCCCGCCGGGTTGGCCTCGAAGCAACTAGAAAACGTGGCCCTTGGAGTCCTACCTAAAAGGATATTAATTGGAATGCAGGACCACGCCTCGACGAATGGAAAATATAAAAAGAGTGCCTTTAAATTCGAGAATTTCGGCCTTAAAAATATTACTCTATACGTAAATGGCATCGCTTTGGGAGGGACCATGATTACGGACTACTCATCAGACGCTGTGTTCCCGCTCTGCGCGAGAGCATATAGTAGTCTGGCTCATAATACAGGCGCCTGTGACGAACTTGGGTTTGGTGTAACGCAGAAAGAATTTGTCGAAGAATTTAACATTTATTCATTTGATATTACGCCTGACTTGTCTGCTGGCGCAAATACGCATTTAAGTCCACAGCAGAGTGGGAATATCTCAGTCAGGTTGGAATTTGCCAAGCCTATAGACGCGCCTATAAGTGTACTCGTGTACCTCGAATCACAGGCACTAATAGAAGTTGATCGTTTCAGGAACGTGGTCACAGACTTTTAAAATGGACGCGAATACACTCCAGAGAGTAATGAAAAGTGACCGTTTCACACGCTCAAAATTTATCGGTGTGTTTGCGAAGAATGAAATATTGAAGC
Source organism: Bathynomus jamesi (assembly GCA_023014485.1). NCBI lineage: Eukaryota > Metazoa > Arthropoda > Malacostraca > Isopoda > Cirolanidae > Bathynomus > Bathynomus jamesi. Next base: position 503,805 of record JAJOZX010000765.1, on the reverse strand, counting down.
TGCCAAGTACGAAACTGGTACGGGATTATCGTTAACACCGACATTGTGGGGGTGAGGGGATTCATTGGTTTGCAATCTATTTTAAAAATAGGGAAAGAATGTACTATTTTGATTCACTCGGATTTCAGCCCTGGAATGATTCTTGATTGTGCATTATCGCGCAATTACATGTACCTGAGATTGTCTGGAACCCATATCGTTTTCAAGGATATTATAGCGAAACGTGCGGCATGTATTGCATTTCATTTCTCTGCACATGTCACGTGGGAAGGGATTTATATTTTTTAAAAAATTATTCGATTTGTGCGACACAGATGAATGATAAAAGTGTATGCAGACAGATAAAAAAGGTTCCCATATGTTAGCACCCGCTGTAATGTATATCTATATTGTGTAAAGTTGTATATACATTTGTAACTGTAAAATGTAGGTATTAAGACTTATTTAACGGACACTGGTTCCGCTTTGTACATGTTTTCTCCCATTTAATAAATGAAAATACAATGTGTTTTGTTCTTAACCTCAAAAATACTTACATTAGTTCCTCGATGATCTGACACTCGCTGGACCGGATGTGAGCCAATACCTTGACTTCTGTATTCAGATCACTGCATTGGCTGTGCGGAGAAGCATCCATATCATTTATTCTCCTTTCATCAAAAGTAGCTATAACACGATCAAGTTCAGCATCAGTCCTATAAGGTTAAGTAAAAATATAGAGCTACAAGAGAAATGCCACGAATTTAAAAAATTATAATAAAATGACAGATAATTCTTAAAAGTTTTGGTAATTTAAAAATCCCACTGCGGTCCTGAATTATCGAGAAAAATTTATTAAAGCTCCACCATATATATATATATATATATATATATATATATATATATATATATATATAAAATCAGGTTGGAATTTGCCAAGCCTATAGACGCGCCTATAAGTGTACTGGTGTACATTAAGACATTAAGACTTATTTAACGCACACTGGTTCCGCTTTGTACATGTAGCCGTATATATATATGCCGAAATAATCACGATGGAAACAGACAATAATTAAAAGCATAATGGGATAATTTTTTACGTTGTGGAAAATTTAGAATAAAGCTAGGTTAGACTAACAGCAAATTGTAACCATAAGCAGATATCGTGACAGTTTTCAAAAGTAAAATTAGCTGGGTGTGCTATGCACCGTCTGCCTGCAACGGGTCTCGAACCCGCAGCCAAATCTTGAGTCTTTAATATTTCTATTGTAAGTTTTTAATATTTCTAAAATCGTACCTGTACAAGAAATGTACAAATAAAACATACCATATATATATATATATATATATATATATATATATATATATATATATATATATATATGCCGAAATAACCCGAAGGAAACAGAGAATTAAAAATATTTTTGAGAACGCGTTTATTGCGGCCTTTAACGGTTACGTTATATTGTTATAAACGAGAAAGAGTCCTGGGATTAATTTTTCTTTGTAGGAAAACTCAGAATAAAGCTAGGTTAGACACTTATAAGTTACTTACATTTTAACAGCGTCTTCATTGAACGGTTCTTGCACTTCGTCACAATTTTCCATAACAATCTACAATCTGGGTAGATAAAGTTCCTCCCGATCTATAGCTCTGAAAATTAGAAGCGTTGCATGAGCATAAAAGTCTTGATCTTCAATCAATTCAGGAGAATTGTAGAGCGATAACTGACTCATAGTGTATATTTGAAAAGCACTAAGCGAAAAAAACATACGAACTGAGGCTCTGAGATGAACTGCTCCCTTTTATAAAGGAGGCTTGTGACCAACCCACAAAACACAATCGTTAGCTTCCTATTGGCTAGCGGTGAATTTTGGGCGGCTTTGACGTGTAGGCCTGCATAGCGGCCAAACAGAGGTCCTGAAATCCTCCCACAGGGCTGTGATTGGTTGCCCCGTGAAATCTGGGGCGTGTCAGATATCACCATTCGTGGAGAGACGAGAAACGCTTTGTTTTTTATCTTGTATTCGACCTAGAGAGAGAGAGAGAGAGAGAGAGAGTTGAGGTTGGAATGTGAAACGTTTTATGGTGCATGATGCTCGCCTGTACATTCTCGTTTGTCAGGAAAGGAAGGGTTTTCGTGATATTGGAAGATATATTCGGCACAATTCGCGTATGTTTGAGAGAAACGCTAAACTACGTTTTATGGTGCATTGAAACATAAAAGTGGAAGATATTTAATTACCCATGAAAGCAGCTCGCTGATTAATATATATAGCGAGAGATAGAAAGAGAGAGAGATTTGTACCTACAGTATGTACCTTTGCTTTCGGTACAATAAATAAATTTAAAAAACAAAGACGTGTGATGTAGTGTTTCAATAAACACCAAAGTTCACGATCTCGAGCGAATGGAGATAAGATTGACCCGATGCTGAGTAGTATAATTTGATAGTGCGTACCTTATCTCGAATCTTGGAAGCCAGAGCAGCGGCAATAAAGAATTAAACAACATATATATATATATATATATATATATATATATGAGAAAAGTTCAAAATGGAAGGGTGTTTATAACGTTTTAATCTTTATGATCTCGAAATAAACTCCTGCGGAAAGAAGTTTATTTATTGGAATTTTAAATCGTTATTATCTTCCGCAGATGAAAAAGACCGTAATATTAGACTTAAGTCAGCCGGAGAGTGAGTTAATGCAGTTTGACAAAGATGCTTACACGAATTTTTAGATGAACTTTTTTCCGGAATTGTACATATATAGGTTCGCCTTTGCTTTCCGCCCGAATTGTTCATTCTGGCGAATGCCAATCTTTACACTCCACCTTAGACCTACTTTTAGACGGGGATATATATATATAAAGAGCGCGCGCGAGAGAGATCCCTGCTATGGCGTTCCGGGTACTCCTACCAACCGTGGAATGATGCTTCCACGAATTTTTAGATTAACTTTTTTCCGGAATTGTACATATATAGGCCCGCCTTTGCTTTCCGCCCGAATTGTTCATTCTGGCGCATGCCAATCTTTACACTCCACCTTAAACCTACTTTTAGACGAGGAAATATATATATATATATATATATATATGAGAGAGAGAGAGAGAGAGAGAGAAAACGAGAGATCCCTGCTAGGGCACTCTGGGTACTCCTACCAGCCGTGGAAAGATGTTTACAAGAATTTTTAGGTTAACTTTTTTCCGGAATTGTATCATACATATATAGGCTCGCCTTTGCTTTCCGCCCAAATTTTTCATTCTGGTGAAGATCAAGCTTTACACTCCACATTAGGGAAATAAACAAACAGATAAACAACATGATCGAGTGTTGCAATGTGCGACAAGGGATCCCCTGGTTGCCCCTACGAACCGTGGAAGGATATTTACACTCCACCTTGGACCTACTGTTTAACACGGATCATTAGGTCACCCTGACTAGCAACTGCTGGAGGACGCGCCGCCGCCGGGTCTCGAGCCCGCCTACACTCCACCTTAGACTTACAGTTTAACGCGGTCACCGGAGCCCGACGCATATAAACGTAATATTTTATGAGCGTATAGACGGGTGTGTACATGCCAAACGAAGTATACACTGTGCCAACTAGCTGATTAAGCCGACTAGCTGATTAGGGGCCCCATAAGGCAATGGCCGCTCGGCTGAAGTCTTAATATGCGCTTGGCTCCTGTCAAGCGAACACCTCTCCTCCTCCCTCTCTCTCTTAGATTAGGTATACCCCTTTGGGGAGTGAGGCCGCCCCAACTTATCCCCCAAAGAGGTCTCCTCCAGCGGGAGTTCATTGCAACTTGGGGATAACTTCGCCTCCAAGTTGCATAACCCCTTGTTGCTCTTGCAGCAACCCCCTCCCCCATTTAGGAGGTGCCCTGCAACAAAGGGGGGAGGGGTTGGCACTCTTCCACCATCTTGCAACATTTGCAATTGCATTGCACTCGTCCATTTTTAGGGCATACTACTGGGGCATAAAATGCTGTTTGTTTAAATTCCCCATTTCTACCATATCTCAAAGGCTGGAATTGCTCGGTGTTAAATGTCATGTTGTTCTCTTCTGACCATTTGTGTATTCTGTGCGTGTCCCTCTGCAAGGCCTCCACCCCTTTTACATCGCAGATTTTTCTGCTGATCTTTGTGTGGTCTGCAAAGGATGTTACTATACTATTGCTGTTTACGTCACTGTCTATGTCTGTTAGCATGATAATGAAAAGGAACAAGACCAATACTGTTCCATGTGGTACTGAGCTGAGTACCACACCTATATATATATATATATATATATATATATATATATATATATATATATATATATATATATATATATATATATATATTAGGGTGGTTCCAAAAAGTGAAAGTCAGCAAAATATAACGACCAACCCGCTATCAGGTGCCATTAGGTATAGAAACGTTACAGTAAAATTATTTTTGAGATCAAACTATATTTAGGACTTGCACATGCCAATCAAAGTTTGAGATTTTCTGGTAAATATATAATATATAGCATTATAAAATGTGTCAAAAAAAAATTATCACAAACATCTATTATTATGTTGAACGAGACCGAAAATGAATCACAAACATCTATTATTATGTTGAACGAGACCGAAAATGAATCACAAACATCCATTATTATGTTGAACGAAACCGAAAATGAATCACAAACATCTATTATTATGTTGAACGAGACCGAAAATGAATCACAAACATCTATTATGATGTTGAACGAGACCGAAAATGAATCACAAACATCTATTATTATGTTGAACGAGACCGAAAATGAATCACAAACATCTATTATTATGTTGAACGAGACCGAAAATGAATCACAAACATCTATTATTCTGTTGAACGAGACCGAAAATGAATCACAAACATCTATTATTATGTTGAACGAGACCGAAAATGAATCACAAACATCTATTATTATGTTGAACGAGACCTCTTGATGGCTCCACTCTTCGTTGGTGCAGAGAACATATTCCGATGACCCTCAACGACCTGTAGAAGGAACCGTTTTTGTTCCTCGTTGCGTGTGATTGAAGCATTGAATTCATGTATCAGTGCAACGCCACGTTCTGCAAGGTCATTTACTACCTTCACTGAGTGGGCAACCTCACGACTCTTCCGATACGACTCCTGGTTTCCCCATTCGCTGGGGTCGTGCTCCAAGAACTTCTGAGACACACCGAGAATTTTGAAGAAATTCATAGTTGATTTCGTGATGAAGTCATGCAACTCCATTGATACTGGTTCAAGGAATGGCGCAATGCGTTTCCAAGGATTCGCAGATCCGTCCCTCTCTTTGATGGCTGACACCATCATTCTTTTCTCCTCTGCTGACACTTCTTCATCAAAGAAACTAAAGCCCACCAGTAGTTCGGAAAGATACCACAGATGGTTGCCAAATGCTTTACTCGCTGCCATTCCAACGACTTTGTTTGGATATACAGACAGCGCACGTAGCAGGGCGAGATCATTCTTTGGAGCTTCTGTTGACGATGTAGTCTGGAACTAGTATCTAACGTAAATCGAAGTAACAAAGAGACACCTCTGCTTTAGATAATGCCAAATTTTCTCGTTGTAAGATGGTCCACGGGACTTTCGTGACCAAGTTCTCCCCGGCTGTTGTGGGCTGTACTGGTTCCGGAAGAGCCACATCTTGATAGAGTAAATAGCCCTGGCCATCCAGCGAGCACGATGAATAGCTCCAGGATACCGAAAATGTATTCCGCGTGGAGGATCAGCTCCCAAGAAAATGATTGCGAGCTCCAGCACTCACGGTAATCATCTCTGGGTTGTGAGTTCTTCAACTGATCAACCGCAAATTCAATGACTTCATCTTTCCATGGGGCGATCACAGATGCTGTGCTCTCGTCACTTACCGCTGTAAAGAAGGATGTTTTATCCAGTTTAGGCCAAATGTCTCGGAAATGCCCAAAGATCTCCATGTTGGGAGACTTTGAAACATCGTGAAGGCTGAAAACTTTTTCCAACATGATTTCGGCGACTTGATAGCGACAAGCCACGTTCAACAGTTCACGGCCAATCTCAGACTCTAACCTGATACATACTCCACCTTTCATTCCAGTGTTTCAGGCTATGGTATCAAAACATATACCTTTGATGCTGTTCCGCAATCCCCACTCATGTATGGTCTCAACATTTGCCTGCGATATAGTAACTGCACGTGCGTCTTGAAGTTTTGGGACTGAGAGCAGCTTTACCACATTATGTCCAGACACCAAAATCGGGAGCCTGTCAGTTTGCTCTCGAACAGGTCCAGTGAGGTCATCCATGATCTTCCCATCCCTGTGCAGGATCAGTGGCACATTAGGGTCAAAAGCGGCTTTGATTTCAGCAGTGAAAGCCTCTCTGTGTTTCATTCTTGCTCGTCGAATAGCGCTGGTGCTGATGACGAGCTGTTCCACGTGCGGACGGAATTGACTCGTAGAAGCCATTGCCGAGAAAATATGAGCAGCATTTCGATTGCTAGTTTTAGTCCGGTCGAGTGCTGCAGCTACCTCAGGAGTCACCACTGGTATCGTGCCTCGCAGTCGTGGAGTTTTGGGCATGGGCGGTACGGTGAATTCAGCCTCTGGGTCAGATGGGTCAGAAGACGAGTCATCTAATCCAGCGACTTCAGTTGCCACTGCCGCTTCTGACTTGGCTTTCAATGTTCGATTTTCCGCAGAAGCCTTCCTCTTCATCACACGTTTTTCATGGACAGCTAATGTTTGATTGAGTCCTCTTATCGTACCTTTGCGACCCTTCTCCCGTTGGGCTTTCAAGAACTGCCGGTCCTCCTCAAATGTTATGATAGACATTGCCTCACGGTGGGCAATGTCGAACAAATCATTCAGCCTTTCTCTGAACATCTGTTGGTTCACCAGGTTCTTCGCCGACGTGCGATTTATTAGTTTCTTTAGCCCTTGCCACTCAGCATGGAGCTTTCTGATATGTTCTACCATGTGATTGGGAGCCTTCGTTGGAATTTTAGCTCTTTCCCAGATTGGAAGTAGAAGTTCAGAAGTCTTTGCAATGCTCACTTTTAGGCTCATTTGTTCGCAGTTATGGTAATGGAAAAGCACCCTCAGCACTTCTCCACGAGATGGAAGTTTGGAGCACTTGAAAGCCGTTTCCGTCCATCCAACAAGCCAGATTGCAGTTTTTGAGTGCGTTACTTTAGCAAGTGCCATTGTCGCTATGATCTGAAAAAAAGAGAAATAAAGATAACATTAGAATAACATATAGATTAGACACTTTAAACACTGTTAAACAGTATATATGAATACCCATCATTACATAGAAAAGCATTTTAAAGAGATTTATTACAATTGGAAAATTGATGAAAATCACCTGGAAATCATAAAACACCAAAATTTATATCAGCTTGTGCAACCGCTAAATATTGTCTGATTCAAAAAATACTTTAGATATGGAGTTTATATCGCAATTGGCACCAAATGACGGGTTGGAGAAAAAAAAATAATAAAAATGAAAATTCTCCATTATACATGGAACCACCCTAATATATATATATATATATATAATATATATATATATATATAATATATACATATATATATATATGTGTATATAATATATATATATATATATAATATATATATATATATATATAATATATTATATATACATATATATATATTAAATGCAGAAAATTTCACTTTTTTCTACGTGAAGGTCAAAATATGAAAATAAAAACCCACTCTAATAGACAGAGTTTATTTTCACAACAGTTTCGATGCCCACTGGCATCCTCCTCGGGTGGATGCAGAAAAACGAATGAACCAAAACAAGAGAGAAAAACAGTCCAGGGACCGACCGTTAAGAAATTCGCACCTAGGTTAGATCCCATTCTCCCGACACCGGAAGGGCATTTTCATTAAAGGGACCCGCTTATAAATACATTCGCACAAATTTAAAACTATCTTCCTGTTCTAAACATACAGATCCTATATTTTTTTTTTTTTTTACATAATTATTACATTTATTATTAAATTTATTACATTTAATATTGCATTATTATTTATTACAGAAATTATAAATTTATCATTACATTGGTTATTACATTGTTGTTTATTATACAGAACTTATAAACCGAAAAACGAATGAAAAAGGCGAGAAGGAAACAATCCAGAGACCATTGAGAAATTCGCACCTAGGTTAGATACCGTTCTCCCGACACCGGAAGGGCATTTTTATTACAGGGTGCCGCTTATAAGTAAAGTACATTCGCACAAATTAAAACTATCTTCTTGTTCTATACATACAGATTCTAATATTTTGACATAATTACTGTATTTATTATTGCATTTTCATTTTTTTTAACATTTATTATTATTACCTTTACCCTAATTATTAAATTTATGATATTACCTTTATTATTACATCTGTTGCATTTATATTTATTTCCACATTTATTACTTCCATTATTATATTTACTATAAGCGAGTAAGGAAACAATCTAGAGACCTTTAAGAAATTCACACTTAGGTTAGAACACGTTCCCCCGACTCCGTTAGGGATTTTTTGACCAAGAATCCCATTAAAGGGTCTAACTTATAAGTACCTTCGCACAAATTAAAATTATCTACTTTTTCTATACATACAGATTCTATTATTTTTCTTTTGACATAATTATTACATTTATAAAGTACCTTACTTGATTCCCAATCTATAGCATGATTATTTTGGCTGGCGTGATAAAAAATGGCATTATTAATATTACAACTTCTGAAGGCATATTTGATTTAAATATTTCTTCCAGTTTCTCCCACGTATACTAAATCACAACTTTTACAGGGAATGCTGTAAACACAGGTTTGTTCCTCTTTTGCAACGTTATTCCTAACCAATTTACTTTTCACGGTAGACGAATATTTGAACACCAAAGCAAACTTAAAATCTTTCGTCAACGGTTTTACTCTTTCTAAGCCGGCAGTGTAAGGCAAACTCACATATTGTTTTTGGTTAACTGAAGGTTTCCGAGGGGCATAAAAAGATTTTCTGGCTTTAAAATACGCCTTTCTGATAAACCACTCAGGATATTTTAAATCCTTAAAAATATTCCGAATCTTTGAATTTTCCGGGTCCAGCAAATGTGGGCTACAAATCCTGAGTGCTCTTAGAAACATAGAAGAAATAATTGAGCTTTTAACCCCTTCATCATGATATGAAAAATAATGAATGTACGAATTACAATGAGTAGGTTTTCTATAGACCAGGGGTGGGCAACCTTTTTAAGTGAGCGTGCCAAAATCATCAAATCTTTGATGCAAAAGTTAATCTTTACCATTTTTTATTAGAAAACATTAAGTTAAAATATAAAACTCAGCGAAGAATTTGGATATTTATTTATTTTAATTTTTTTAAGGTGAGCCCGGGGAATCGCGTGCCGGAAAAAAGTAGTTGGCGTGCCACGTTTGGCACGCGTGCCAAGGGTTGCCCACGCCTGCTATAGACCGTGAAATTGGGCTTTCCGCTTTCGTTAATAACCAAAACATCTAGAAAAGGTAATTGTTTGTCGTTCTCCCATTCATATTTAAATTTAATGGAGGGAACAAGATTATTTAATGACTGAAAGAAAGTGTCAAAGTTGTTCCAGTGGTCAGGCCAAAATGAGAAAATATCATCTACATAACGAAACCAAATTAGATTCCTGGGACATATTGTTTGCAACAATTCCGATTCATAATATTCCATGTATAATGTACTCAGTATTGGGGATAAAGGGGACCCCATTCCCATACCAAAACGTCGCAAATAAAATTCTTCACCGAAGGAGAAGGCATTATCGGTGACAGAGTTTTATCAGTTCTGAAAATACAGATGTGGGCACGTTACATGTTGGCAATTTTCTATATAAAAACTAAGTACATCATCAATAGGAACTTTCGTAAACAAGGACTCAACGTCAAAACTGATCATTCTTCCCCGTTTTAAATCTAAGGACATAACTTTGTTAATAAAGTCACAGGAATTAGTGATGTGCGAGCCTGAAAATTTACCAACTAATGGGGATAATTTATCTGCAAGAAATTTAGATATTTTGTGTCTTCCGTAGTTAATTCCAGGGAGGGTATTCCGTGTTTAAATGGTTTGGTTCTGAGTAAGTTTCTGGAACATTTCAACTCAATGGACTCTATTCCCAAAAGATTCCGGTTAGCTTTAGACAAGCTCAGGAAGAACGAAGCAATATTTGTTACTAAAGCGGACAAAAGTAACACTGTGGTTATTTTGGACAAGTGTGATTATAAACAAAAAATGGAAGCATTACTTAGCGATGAATTCACCTACACCAAAGTGAGATCGTCCCCCCTAAAGCGTCTTTCTGCCGAATTCAACAAAAGCATCAGGAACTTATTAAAAGATGTCCCGGCGATTGATCCTAGAAGATTTCTACAGATTAACCCCAAACTCCCCCACATTTACGGCCTACCCAAAACCCATAAGATTAATATACCACTCCGTCCCATTATTTCACACAGGGGTTCCTTTAGTTACAGGTTATCTAAATTTCTTGCAGATAAATTATCCCCATTAGTTGGTAAATTTTCAGGCTCGCACATCACTAATTCCTGTGACTTTATTAACAAAGTTATGTCCTTAGATTTAAAACGGGGAAGAATGATCAGTTTTGACGTTGAGTCCTTGTTTACGAAAGTTCCCATTGATGACGTACTTAGTTTTTTAGATAGAAAATTGCCAACATGTACCGTAGAACTAGGCATGCCCACATCTGTATTTTTAGAACTGATAAAACTCTGTGTCACCGATAATGCCTTCTCCTTCGGTGAAGAATTTTATTTGCGACGTTTTGGTATGGGAATGGGGTCCCCTTTATCCCCAATACTGAGTACATTATACATGGAATATTATGAGTCGGAATTGTTGCAAACAATATGTCCCAGGAATCTAATTTGGTTTCGTTATGTAGATGATATTTTCTCATTTTGGCCTGACCACTGGAACAACTTTGACACTTTCTTTCAGTCATTAAATAATCTTGTTCCCTCCATTAAATTTAAATATGAATGGGAGAACGACAAACAATTACCTTTTCTAGATGTTTTGGTTATTAACGAAAGCGGAAAGCCCAATTTCATGGTCTATAGAAAACCTACTCATTGTAATTCGTACATTCATTATTTTTCATATCATGATGAAGGGGTTAAAAGCTCAATTATTTCTTCCGTTTCTAAGAACACTCAGGATTTGTAGCCCACATTTGCTGGACCCGGAAAATTCAAAGATTTGGAACATTTTTAAGGATTTAAAATATCCTGAGTGGTTTATCAGAAAGGTGTATTTTAAAGCCAGAAAATCTTTTGATGCCCCTCGGGAACCTTCAGTTAACCAAAAACAATATGTGTGTTTGCCTTACATTGCCGGCTTAGAAAGAGTAAAACCGTTGACGAAAGATTTTAAGTTTGCTTTGGCGTTCAAATATTCGTCTACCGTGAAAAGTAAATTGGTTAGGAATAACGTTCCAAAAGAGGAACAAGCCTGTGTCTACAGCATTCCCTGTAAAAGTTGTGATTTAGTACACGTGGGAGAAACTGGAAGAAATATTGAAACCCGTATTAAAGAACACAAATATGCCTTCAGAAGTTGTAATACTAATAATGCCATTTTTTATCACGCCAGCCAAAATAATCATGCTATAGATTGGGAATCGAGTAAGGTGCTTTATAAATGTAATAATTATGTCAAAAGAAAAATAATAGAATCTGTATGTATAGAAAAAGTAGATAATTTTAATTTGTGCGAAGGTACTTATAAGTTCGTGGCCGGACGTTTCGTCGACGGACGTTTCGTCGACGGACGTTTCGTCGACGGACGTTTCGTCGAAAGATTTTTTTAAAAGAACTTCATTTTCATGTAAAAATAAAATGAATTTGTTTAAAAGGAGTTTTACTTTCCTTTACGGGATTTTTTTTTGGAAAGAACTGTATTTTCATTTAAAAATAAAATATATTTATTTAAATTTCGGAAGAAAGAAATTTTAAAATTGTGCTCCTATAAACTTACAAATTATGTGCAATAGCTTTTAGGTATTGCTTTTAGGTATTTAGGTATATATTTGGTAATTATATATATTTAGTAATTATATATTATTTATATATTATATATTATATTAATATATTAGCAGCAAGTGTAGTTTACGTTTCCCCTACACAAAAGGGGACACAAACTACACTAGGTCAAAGTTGGGGAACGTAAACTACACTAGGATCTTTAGGAGACATTTTTTAAATGAATCCATCAAATAAAACGTTAAAACTAACGAAAATATTACGACTTAACCTAATTAATCGTCAATATATATACAGTGTGTGTGTGTATATATATATATATATATATATATATATATATATATATATATATATTTATATATATTGACGATTGGTTAGGTTAAGTCGTAATATTTTCGTTAGTTTTAACGTTTTATTTGATTAGGTATACGCTGACAAAGTTGGGGAACGCAAACTACAGTAGGATAATGTAGGGGAATGTAAACTACACTAGGATAACGTAGGGGGAACGTAAACTTTACCCGGCTGTGGACGCTGGTTGGTTTATTAACCTCTAAGTGCGCAATTACCTGGTTGGTTGATTAACCTCTAATTGCACCATTACATTATCTGAGATGGGGGTGGTAGAAATATGAAATAGCCATTTGACGATACGTCTGTTGACGAAACGTCCGTTCAACGAAACGTCAGTTCGACGAAACGTCCGTTCGACGAAACGTCCGTTCGACGAAACGTCCGACGACGAAACGTCCGTTCGGCGAAACGTCCGGCGACGAAAAGTCCGGCGACGAAAAGTCCGAGCACCTACAAGTTAGACCCTTTAATGAGATTCTTGGTGAAAAAATCCCTTACGGAGTCGGGGACACGTTTTCTAACCTAAGTGTGAATTTCTTAAAGGTCTCTAGATTGTTTCCTTACTCGCTTTTAGTAAATGTAATAATGGAAGTAATAAATGTGGAAATAAATATAAATGCAACAGATGTAATAATAAAGGTAATATCATAAATTTAATAATTAGGGTAAAGGTAATAATAATAAATGTTAAAAAAAATGAAAATGCAATAATAAATGCAGTAATTATGTCAAAATATTAGAATCTGTATGTATAGAACAAGAAGATAGTTTTAATTTGTGCGAATGTACTGTACTTATAAGCGGGACTCTGTAATAAAAATGCCCTTCCGGTGTCGGGAGAACGGTATCTAACCTAGGTGCGAATTTCTCAATGGTCTCTGGCTTGTTTCCTTCTCGCCTTTTTCATTCGTTTTTCGGTTTATAAGTTCTGTATAATAAACAACAATGTAATAACCAATGTAATAATAAATTTATAATTTCTGTAATAAATAATAATGCAATATTAAATGTAATAATTATATAAAAAAATAAAAAATAATAGAATCTGTATGTTTAGAACAGGAAGATAGTTTTAAATTTGTGCGAATGTATTTATAAACGGGTCCCTTTAATGAAAATGCCCTTCCGGTGTCGGGAGAATGGGATCTAACCTAGGTGCGAATTTCTTAACGGTCGGTCCCTGGACTGTTTTTCCCTCTTGTTTTGGTTCATTCGTTTTTCTGTATCCACCCGAGGAGGATGCCAGTGGGCATCGAAACTGTTGTGGAAATAAACTCTGTCTATTAGAGTGGGTTTTTATTTTCATATATATATTACTTTGTGACAGTTTTTAACTTTGTTGTAAAGTGAAGTAATAAAACAGGAGTAAAAAAATTATTTTAGCACAAAATCTTGATTAAATTTGATATTAAAATGTTATGTTATTGCTAAAAAAATCTACATTTAGTCAGAATTAAAAATCAGGAACTTAAATTATTTCTCTTTGATTGTTAGACTTTTCATATTAGTGTGTGTGTGTGTGTGTGTGTGTGTGTGTGTGTGTGCGCAAGGAGCCCCTCCCCCAAGTGCCAGACCTGGTGTCACGACTCGGAGTGTCCGTGTTAGTTTCCCCCTAGATGTTAATTCCCCTTTGTTTCTGGAGAGGGACTGCATATGATGGAATACACAAACATTTCTTCCGTCGGATTTTATTTTGTAAACACTTTCCCCGGCCCGTATCGAGGGTTATCACAATAGGTAGGAAATGTGAATCTGCGTTAGAAAACCATGACAAAGAACCCTTTTGTTTTCTCACCGAGTCGGATTTCAGGTGTTTGCGTTTGGAAGAAAACAACCATTTCCTCACCCCGCCGACGAAGTATTTTCTCCAGCTGTTGAGGAGTGAAGTTTAAAATCATCATCAGTTTAGAAGCATCATCGTATAAATATCTTGCTCATAGGCTCTCGCATCTTACAGCCCATACTTTTTAGAAAACTCACAACCTGTAACTCTTTTGCAAAGAGCCAATTCACTTGGCCTACAGTGTTTACAGCGTCATGCTAGGCTACTATGTTATACAGGCAATTTGAAGTGTTTTCCAATACCAATATTTTATGTTACTGTAATACCGCTAGTAGGCTTATTACTGTTTATTAAGTACTGTATTTTATCCTCCTAATTATTGGTCTTAATACTATTCACCACTGAACTTTTGTCCTGCATGAAATCATTCCTTTATTCCAAGTATTTATTAAGATGTTATTCAATGTTTATTCAATGTTCCATGCGATGATTCCTCATTTCACAAAGGTCAAGCTTGTTGCCCCTCCTCTCAAGTTGGCCTGGTCACATAGTCAGGTACGCCCGGCTCATCGGGGATTGTTCTGAGTCAGGCGTCTAATCTTCTTTTGAAGATATCCACCGCAACACCACTCGTGTTCCTTAGTTCCTTGGGCAGCTGGTTAAACGGTTTTGATCCTCTCACAACAAAACTATTTTCTTTTGGGGTTCAGGATGTTCCCTGTCTAGTAGGCCGGGTCGAAAATGAGAAATTTTTTTTATTTATTAAAAAGTACACTATGTGAGAAGTTTAATTTTATCTTAACAAAATATTAAAATATCAAGCATGTGCTGCCCCTTCTACCCTTAGCACATACCCCCCCCCACACTCTTTTTTACCCTCATATTTGCATATATTTAAATGGGGAAAAAAATGTTATTTCTTAAAAAGTACACTATGTGAGAAGATTTTTTTTATCACTTTAACAAAATATTAAAAAATCAAGCATGTGCTACCCTACTACCCCTATCACATGCCACTCCTCCCTTTTTTACCTTCATATTTTCATATGTTTAATGTTGTTATATATTACATAACCTTCCCCCGTAATTTAGTTCTTTGTACATTAGGGTGGCCCACTTTTCAATTTTTTCTTAAAAGTATAGGTTATCGTAGTTTTTCCAATTATTTGCCACTATACTAGCACATTGGTAGTACCAATGTGCTAGTATAGTGCCAAATAATGGGAAAAACCACGATCACCTATACTTTTCAAAAAAATCAGCAAATAGCAGACAAATAAGGAAGAAAGAAACAATAACTTAAACAATCACTTTTGCATTGTATTGACCACTATCACACGTCACTGGCTGCAACGTTGTCCCTCTGTGCTATGTCATCGTGGCGAGTGATGACTTCTTGAAGTCGCCGAGCTCTTTCCGGTTCTTTTCCACCACTTGCAGAAGATCCTGCAGCTGTGCCTCGTCCTTTGTGACCGTGTTCGCATAGTCTTGTATCAGTTGGACTCCTCTTTCAGCGACGTCATTGGTGACCTGGAGATTAGAGATCACATCCTTCAGACGACAAAAGTCCTCGTTCTCGTTCCACTTATCAGTTGGCAGGGTGAGCCACGAAGACCCGTACATCTTCAGACCTGCAAATAAGAACCAGGAGGACTCGTCGATCAGGTCGGGGAGTAGCGTCATCTCGTCGACTGAGACGTTCTCGTATGTGAAGTCTTTGGGTACAGGGAGGTGGGACAGCTTCTCTGCCATCTGTTGCTTCACAGTGCCATCCACCTTGTTGCTGCATAGAGTGGAGATGACGGTCTGAGGCCTCCGATACCAGAAGTGCCGCCTCATCACTGCCAGTGACGCTTCTGCCACCTCGCGGTCCACTGCCCTATACCTCAGAAAACGCTGGTATAGTACCAGGTCATTCAACGGCGCATCAGCTGCTACAGGGGCCGCCAACCAAGCTGGTACGTACAGAAGAGCGATGAACACCACGATCCTGTGCAGTTTGTCGACCAGCTCGGCGTCGAGCTCCAGCTGCCTACTGAACATCAGCAGTTTTGTGTAGTAGATGACCTGAAACAGAATAGGCACCATTGTAAGTAAGACAGGTTTATTGTTACCAATTACTTTGTTTGCGTTATAATGAAATGTTTATCTTTGAATAACATTTAAACTTATCTCTAGATTATTTTTGTTTGAAAATACTAACTTTAGCCATTCATCTTGCGTGGTGGTAGGCTCCTGGGCGCATGAGGTGAATGCCACGGCGTGGTTGTGTCCCGAGTACCAGGAGCGTGATCTCTGCCACTTCCCGGTAATCGTCTCTGACGAAACCAGAAGCTGTGTTCAGGAAGCTGACCGCCGCGTCCCGGAGTTCTATTAGCCAAGTACTCTCCGCCAGATTCTCGACCTGCAGCTTGCAGTAGGTCGAGAGATCGAGCTCGTCCCATCTTCAAAAATAATAAACAAGAAAATTGTGTGAGAAAACTCTGAAGTTCCGGTTTGGCTTGCTGTTTTATAAACTAGTGGAATATCATGTGTGTCCTAACTTTACCTTGCACAAAAAATGAACTAACCTTCTCTTCAACTGCTGAAACAAAGGATCAGTTGGTGCCGTAGTCCTTCCGAGCAGGGTGACGGCTACTGCCCCCACGATAAGCTCTAGGACGTGATGACGGCATCCCAGCTGGAGTAGCGGTCGCCCGAGCATGTTTTCCAGCCGGACAACTGCACCCTGCACCCTCCCCGTGTTGGTGGAAGTGGTGTCGAAGCAGAGTCCGATGACGCTCTCCTCACATCCCCAATCTTCGAGAGCATGTATGGTTGCCCGCGCCTGCGACAGTCCGGTGCCGTCAGCAACAGCTGGGACTGACAGCAACTTTCCTTTTGTGCAATGAGGAGCCCCGGAGATGAGAATTGCTTGGCGGTGCTCCGCCATTCCAAGGAAGTTCTGAAACACATGCCATATATTTCAATTTCATGGTTGTAAAGTAACCTATTTTTGTTCACATTCAGTTCTCTTTTTAATTGAAATTATGCTTCATGAATCTCATTACTAAATTGATAGCTATGAAAACTTAATCAACTGACCTTGACCATTTTGCCATCCCAGTGGACAACAGTGTGCCTCGGTGGCGTAAAGGAGTCCTTCACAGCCGTCGCCACTTCACGGCGATGTGACACTCTTCTCCGGCGAGCCGTTTCTTTCGAGATGCTGAACTGATTGAGGTCTGCTGGTGGATCCGCCGAGCGTGTGATAGCAGCCACAAGCTTACTACCTATGTAGAGAAAGTGGAAAGGAAACTGTCAAGAATACATGTGGGTTACGGGACACTTTAAAACTGACGCTATCGATGAATACTATACACAATACGCACCTGATTATTGGACATGCGGAAACGATCAGCCACTTCCATGACAGCAGGTGCATTAAGGATGCGGCGAGGAAGATTGACAGACACACTTGGCTCTTTCGGCAGGGGGAACGCTAGTTCTGTCTCCGACTCTCCTGACATGCCAGTATCATCATTCTCCATGGCCTCATCTCCGGTTTCGTATGCACACTTTGAGGTTTGCGGCTCCTGGCGAGGACGTTTTCTTCCTTCCTGTAGCTTTCTTTTTACAGCGAAAACTTTATCGTTCCCGCTCATCGTTGCCACCCGAGGACCACGTTGATCGAGGTAGAAGTCAATGTCTTCTTTCTTGTCCTTGTCGGACAGCAGTCGATTCTTCTTTATATCTTCGACAGCGTCAGATGCTCCGATATCCCACAGCTTGTCAACACTGTCCGAAAACTTCTGCCGTTTTCCTCCGGCGTCAGTTTCTCGTTTTCTGCTCTTTTGGAGTAAGTGCCACTCTTTCCACAATGCCTCTAGCTTCCGTTCGCAGTTGAGCTTTGTGATTGTTTTAATGCGGGCCATGTTCCAAAACTTTAAGACGTTCTTTACGGTTTCTTTGAATGTGTCTTTCCTGTTAGCAGTGTACTGGATAACACTGAAGAAGTATTGCAAAACCTGCCGTGTTGTTGGCAATTTGCTACCACTGATGGAGGACGACGGTTGGCCAACTAAAAAAATTTCCGAGGCCGATCTTAGAGAAGGTAGCGATGTTATTTTCGCCTTTCCTTTTGATGACTCTATTTGTAGCTTCAAGAGTTCTTCCAGTTATGGTTGCCATCGATTTGTTCATGACAAAGGATGAGGAACTCAGACAGAATTTCAAAATGTTATGATCTGCAAAAAAAGAAATAGCTTAGGTACCTGGCACAGGCATAGTGCATTTTCTAATTACCTATATACATTATACATTCCGCCCGGGTATGGTGACTCATTTTTTTGAAAAGTATAGGTGATCGTGGTTTTTCCCATTATTTGGCACTATACTAGCACATTGGTATTACCTGTATACAGGCACAACCTTTAAACCGTTAGTCGTATGACATTGGCAGGCACACCAAACGACTTCTCTCATCAAGAGGATTCAGAAAACATCCCTACTTAATGATTTATCTTGATTCAGTAAAAAGTTAAAAGTACGCATTTAAAAAAAAAAATAGTAATTTCGATGCGAGACCCCTAAATATTGATCAATTTTTGTAAAGATGGTACCAATGTGCTAGTATAGTGCCAAATAATGGGAAAAACCACGATCACCTATACTTTTCAAAAAAAATTGAAAAGTGGGCCACCCTATTGTATATTGATCTTGGTTGTGCAGCTTCTCTGAATCCCTTCTAGCTGATTGATGTCTTCTTTTTTATATGGGTATGTTAGGACCGAGCAATATTCCAACTTAGGTATAATGAGTGTTTTCAATAGAGGAATCATTATATGCCTATCCCTTCGTTTAAAGATTCTCAGTATCTGTCCAGTTATTCTTTTTGCTCTGTTTACTGCTCTCTTATTTTGTGTTTCAAATTTCGCGCCATCAGTCATTGCAACACAAATCTTTTGCTATACAATTTCTCTGAATTTTCTGTCCATTTTGGGTATAGTATTCCATGGATTTTAGGTCCTCCCTTCTTTTGTACCTTAACAGCGGAAATTTCTCAGTGTTAAATTTCATATTGTTGTCTTTCGACCAATTGTAGATTCTGTTCATGTCTGTTTGTAAGGGGCTTATATCCTCTGGGTTTCTTATTTTTCTACTAATCTTTGTGTCATCGGCAAACGATGTTGCTGTGCTGTTGCTGGTAACGTCCTCATCTATGCCAGTTAGCATGATTATGAAGAGTAATGGAGCTAATACTGTTCCTTGTGGTACTGAGCTAAGGACTTCTGATTCTGGTGAAGATATTCCTTGAACTGTAACGACTTGCTGTCGCTCATTAATAAAATTATATATCCATTTTCCTACTTTTCCTGTTTTACCGAGACGAGTATATTTCAGTTTGTTATAATTTCATGGTCACACTTGTCGAACGCCTTGGCAAAGTTTATGTACATTACATCATAATTTTCATTACTGTCAAGTGCATCAATAATGTTGTTATAGTGTTCCATTAGTTGTGATAGGTATGATCTGCCTGACCGGAATCCATGTCGGTTATCATTTAATTTTTTCTGAGTTTCCAAAAAGTCATAGATTTTTCTCTAACTATTCTTTCAAATATTTTAGTGAGGTGAAATGTAAGCGACACTGGCCTATAGATTTGGGCCACGGATCGACCTCCTTTATATACTGGAACTATGTTCGCTCTCTTCAGGATGCTCGGTATTTCTCCCGTGTCGAGTGATCGTCTCCGTATCCAATATAGGGGCTTAGCGATTGCATTCTTGCAGTTTTTGATCAGTGTGGCATTCTATTTGTCCGGTCCTGCCGCCGAGTGTGTTTTTAGCTTCCCTACAGCGTGTATAATATCATCTTTTGTAAAGTCGAAGTCTGTTATACTTCCCCCTTGTAGTTCTTCTTGAAAGAACGCATTTCCATCGCATATCAGTTTATCAGTTTTGGGAGATACTGAAAGATGATTCATACTGAGCTCTTAATATTTCAGATATCTCTGTTAGATCATCAGATAAAGCATTGTCTTCATTTTTCAAAGGTTCGATTGTCGCGTTATTTTTTCGACTTCCTTTTTCAAAATTATAGAAGTACTTTGAGTTAACCTTTATCGCTTCTAGTGTCTTCTTCTTCTTCTTCTTCTGCTGTATGCTTTTCATTTGGGTCCTGTATGACGCAGTTTATCGTTTAATATTTTTCTGATGTTGCTGTCTTTGCAGTTTCTTAATTTTACAGTCACTCTTTTTCTCTTTCGGAACAATGACCTCTTTTGTCTCTCGAACCTGCTTCTCTTTCCTCTTTGTTGCATTTTTTGGACATGTCTTTCCACAATTTCCAGCGTTTTCTCCTCTTAGGTAATTAGCATCTCTTCCGTTGTCTTGGCATTAAAAGTGGTTTTCCATTGCTTCCATTCTTGATGCAACACCTCCCCAGTTTATAGCTTTGGAGCGAAAATTAAAAATTTCGAATTTGCTTCTTTCTCTTGTGTGTGTTCTTTCCTTTCCTGTTGCGTTTATATTGGTTATTTCACTAATGTTGTAATCAGATATTATGGTTGGGGATATTTCTACGTTATCAATTAGGTTGCTGTTTGTGAATACTAAATCTAGGCATTTGTTTTGTCTTGTATTTTCTGTTATTTCTTGTGTTAACATAAATTTATCGGCTGGAGCTAGAAACATTTTTGCCTGCTCCTGGTCTTCCCGTGTGCCCCCCTTGTCTTGGTGTATAAATATATTTTTTCCTATCCTTTTATATTTCATAAATGGAAAATTAAAATCACAGAGAAAAATATTTGAGGTTGGAGATCTTTTACCCAGTTTCTGACCTCTGTAATGGAATCTGAGAATTTTGAAGTTGGTGTGTTCGGAGGGTGGGAGTCTATATATTACAATTAGTACCATATTTAACCATAGTATACCATGTTTATGTTTCCGTGAGGCATAACTCATTATCCTCATTAGACAGTTGTATCATATCGCAGATTTTACTTGTTTCTTTTCCTTCTTTTACACGAGTGCTTCATTTCGAAAATAATTACTGTAATAATTATTCCTTTATTTTTGCTAATTGTTTCGAAGAGATTGTAGACACCATTCGACCAGGGGAATACTCTCGGGGGAACGTTTCTACTGTTACCGTCCTCCTTAGCTGATCTTTTTCCGTTTCTCACCTGTGAGCAGTCCTACATGCTCTCAAACACACGCTTCTCTCCCTGTTCCTCACAAAACCTACATACATCTTACACACTACACAATTTTTTCAAAATAATAAAAAAATAGCATCGTCTTCAAGAGCATTGGGGTCCCCTGGGGAGGAAGCCATAATTCCCACCACTTCTGGCTTTCCCGCTGCCGATACCGGGAAGGCAAACCCGGGCAGCAGGGTTGGTTTTACTGCTCCTCATTCGAGATGTCCTGGACCTCTGCCTGATTCACTGTTTATAAACTTCTCCAACATTCCTGGCCTTTCCTCAAATTTTCAATATGTTCAACACCACCTTTCTTCCAAACCTCACCTTCTCTTCCTCACTTTTATGTACCTTCAAACTTTCTTTATACTCGGTTTCATTTCAAGGCTGGATGTTCTGTATATGTAAAGAACGACCTAACTTGCTCTCGTATTCCCGAACTTGAATCTTCCGAATTCTACACCCTCTAACTACGGCTTACATGCTAATCTCAAAGTAAATACATCTGCGTTGCCTACCTTTCTCCTAATTCTATTGAATATCAAAACTCGTTGACTACCTCACTTCCAAAGTGGAATACATTATATCCCACTCTCCTTTTGCTGAAATCTCCATTT
The DNA here is from genome assembly GCA_023014485.1 of Bathynomus jamesi. Lineage (NCBI taxonomy): Eukaryota > Metazoa > Arthropoda > Malacostraca > Isopoda > Cirolanidae > Bathynomus > Bathynomus jamesi. The sequence continues at coordinate 481,807 of JAJOZX010000765.1, read as the reverse complement.
TAGGAGATTTTTCAGTGTTCACCACCACCTTTGACTTTCTTTCCACTTCACTGACATCCCTTACAACTTCTCTATCCTGCATGACCTGGAGCAGATCGTACATAACCCTACCAAAAACCTCACCAACAACTTTACTTTTTCTTTCCCTCCTCTTTTCCATTCCGACGGCTGAATTGCCGTCTCTTCTCTTGATAAAGATGAATTCTTCGCTCAAACTTTCGATTCCAATTCAACTATGGACGATTCCGGTGGTGTTCCTCCATCTCCAACTCCCTCTGAAATTAGAATCTCTTCCAAACATGTTTTTTCTGCCCTACCTGGGTTCAATTCTAAGAAAGCGTGTGGTCCCGATGTGTTCCTTGTTGTTCTCAAGAACTGTGCTTCTGTACTGACACCCTGCCCAGATAAACTCTTCCCTCTTTGTCTCTCATCTGGTACTTTTCCTTCCTGCTGGAATTTCATTTTTATTCAGCCTATCCCAAAGAAGGGTGATCGTTCTCAACCCTTCAACTATCGTCCAATTACTTTGATTTCTTGCCTCTCTGAAGTTTTTTAATCTATACGATATCAGATCGTCAGTATGAGTTCCGCAAGGCACACTCTAATAGCAATCATATCTCTTTGAATCAATGTCATCCTACTTTCGGGATTTTGGTGAAACTTTTGCGATTTTTGCTAGACATATCAAAAACGTTTGATGGAGTCTGGCATAAATTCTTAGTTTTCAAACTGCTCTCCTTTGGTTTCTATCGTTCTATCTGTGTCTTCATCTCTGATTTCCTTTCTGGCCGATCTATAGCTGCGGTTATAGACAGGCACTCTTCAAAGGCTATTAACAGTGGTGTTCTTTAGGGCTCTGTCCTGTCCTCCACTCTCTTCCTTTTAGTTATATTAATGATCTTTTAAGTCACATGTTCTGTTCTATCCACTCCTATGCTGATGATTCCACCCTTTACTTTTCCACCCGCTTCACAGAGCGTCTCTCTCAACAGTCATTCCACGATTCACGTGAGATGAATATGATTCACTTGATCTCTTATCTTTCTTCTATCTCTGATTGAGTCAGAGAAAACCTTGTGGCTTTTAATGTTTCAAAAACTCAGTTTCTTCATCTTTCTTCTTGTCACACTCTTTCACACGACTATCCCCTTACCTTCAACAATACACAACTCAATCCTTCCTCTTCTCTTAACATTATTGGTGTTTCCTTTTCTTGTTATCTTTCCTGGAAAGCTCACATGTACTCTCTTTCTAAAACAGCTTTCAAGAGGTTAGGTGTGTTGTACCGGCTCAGAAGTTTTTTCACCTCCACTCAGTTGCTCTTTCTTTACAGGGGGTCTTGTCCACCCCTGTATAAAGTACGCTTCTCATGTGTGGGGTGACTGAACTCGCACAACTCTACTTGACCGAGTTGAATCAAAGGCTTTTCGTTTCATTAATTGCTCGCCTCTTTCTGACCGCCTTGAATCCCTCTCCGTTTGCCGCAGTGTTGCCTCACTCTCTCTTTACTATCGCTATTATAATGGACACTGCTCTTCTGAACTCTCTAACTGCATGCATTCACGTTCTCATTCCTTTTCTGTCCAACTTTCTAACGTAAGGGCTAATCGGTATTCTCACTCTTTCGTCTCCTCAACCGGTCATTTCTGGAACAACTTTTCTCAATTCATCTTCCCCAGACTTAAATCTTTCAAACGCAGTGTCCAGGCATCTCGAAAACTTTGGATCTTGATTTTAGCGGTATTTTTCTTCTTCTATTGGGGAAGGGGGCATTTTTGTGGGCATTTATTCTTGGCCCCTCCTTCCTGCATAAAAACTACAAATTACAGTAACACTTTATTTATTTGGTCAAAAGAGGGCCTACTGTCAACAGGCCCATATATATATATATATATATATATATATATATATATATATATATATATATATATATATATATATATATATATATATATACATACAGGGTGTCCGAGAATTATCTGTACAATTTTTGGCTGTTATTAAAAGTCAACCATCGTTGTCCTAAAAACGTTTATTAATTTATTCTCTCGGCCAGTTTTTGGCATACGGGCCCACTCTTAGATTGCTCTGAGTTGCTAATGCTAGTAGGTGTTCATTTAAGAAAGCAGAAAAGTAGAATATGTCGTGTTTACCTCATTTATTAATTATATTTCATTATTTTTTACTCGCTATTCCATTTATCGCTTGCTTTCTCTGTACACTCGTTTTCACTGTACCGTATAAATTCATGGTAGCCACGCCGAGACTATGAAAGCCGTTACAACACAATGGGGGAAGGGGGTTCATTAACACTCTTTTTAACGCTTGTTAACACTTTATTTAATTCCGAAAATGGTTTAGTTAAACTGGGGGACGCGAGCTGGGGGGGGGGGGGGTGTTACTATAGTATTTTACGTCGGAGAGGGGCACAAAGAATAATTTAAATTTAAGCTTACATGACCCCAACTTTACGCTTATCGCGCTGCTGAATGACTATCTTTTTCTGGGCGTAGTCCGCTCTCTGGGCCTCTGCTCAGGATTGCCAACTCTTCCAATTTTAAACAATTACAATCTAACAAACATACTTTATCGTAATTTCACAATTATTAGTAAACAATTTATATTAAACATTATAATCTTAATTAAACAAAAATTAATATTCTTAACTAGGCATTACTACAAATAAAATGTGGTAAATATTATGCAGTTTTCTTTAATTCTACCAAGCCTTCTAATAACAAAAGAAAAAACAAATAAATCAATAAAAAATAAATTAAGACATTTTAAAATTCCGGGATTTCCCGGGATATTTGTCCAATTCCCGGGATTTTCAAATCCAATAAAAACAGCCGGGATCCCGGGATCCCGGGAAAGAAACCCTAATGGGGACCAACACTACGCACAGTATTCAAGTTGAGGTCTGACTAGTGAATTATAAAGAGACATTACAGTCTCCTTGTTCCGAAACTGGAACTGTCTTTTAATACAACCTAATATTTTTAAGGCCCTCTTTTCGACTTCTGCACAGTACTTCGACGATTTCAGATCATTGCTGATATAGACTCCTAAGTCTTTCTATAGATCGGTCTCAGTCAAGTTCCTTCCCAAGAGAGAGTAATCGGTCTTCGAGTTTTTATAACTTATGTGCATTACCTTACATTTGTCCAAGTTGAATGGCGTCTGTCGCCTAAATCCATGTTGAGAATAAAAAATTAGATTGTTAGATTCAAGGTGATATACAATACGTTTTGTAATGATGGATTCCAACAGTTTGCCGACAATTGATGTTAAACTGATCGGGCGGTAATTACAAGGATTTTCCCTATCACTCTTTTTAAAGATTGCTGTTACATTTGTTAACTTCCAGTCGGCTGGAACTTTCCCTAACTCGATTGATTGTTTGAATATGGTTACTAAGTCGACAACAACATTGTGGCTAACCTCTTTTAATACCCTTGGAAGAAATAAGTCGGGACCAGGTGATTTGTATTTATTCATTTTATCAAGTAATTGTTGTACCTCATTCCTCGTAAAACTTATGGTCTCTACAGGATGGTCACCGTCATATGTAATCCGAGGACTTGGAACTTCAATTGAGTCTTCCTCCGTGAAGACTGTAACGAAGAACTCGTTTAACATATAAGCTATATCTTTATCACTGAATTTCAGTACGCCATTTCTATCTTTTAGGGGGACCTACAGAATTTTTAACTGGCTTTCTGCTATTAACATGAGCGCAAAAAATTCGTTAGGATTAACTTTACAGAGTGAGACAACTCTAGCTTCTTCATCACGTTTGGCTGATCTAATTAAAGACTTAACCCTCCTACGTAGGTTTATATAGTTTTCTGAATTAGTCTGGTTGAAATGTGACTTAAGTAGTTTGTAGGCTCTATTTCTTTCCGTATTAGCATTGCTAATTTCGTTGTTAAACCATTTCGGCGACTTTGTTGACAAGGAAACTATTTTAGTGGGTATAAAAGTGTTCTATAATATTCTAAATTGACCCCTATCCGAGCTCCAGGTGACATTGACATCCTCACTTATTAGAACTTCAAGTGTGTCTAGACTACTTCGGAAGCTTTCAAAATTTTCTCTGGAAAAATCCAGTCTTTTCAAGAGTATTTTCGCGTGTATTAACTTGAACCCTGAGGTCAAACCTAATCAAATTATGATCGTTGTTACTCAAATTTTCACCAATAGTCAGGTTAGAGACTAGGTCATCTTCGTTCGTGAATATGAGGTTTAGTTTATTATTACCCCTTGTCGGACCGTCAAACCATTGACTTATTATCATCGGCAAATTCTAACAGTCTTGAGCCCTCAGCATCAGCCGTTTTGTTTTCCCAATTTATATTACCACAATTAAAATCACCAAAAATCACACTGATCTTATTATTCACTATTCTGCTTTATTGGTTATACAAGATTATATCCTATTTATATCCTTTATTATCCTTATCCGTATCCTTATCCTCATCCTTAGAGAGAGAGAGAGAGAGAGAGAGAGAGAGAGAGTTACAAGGGGTTACAAGGAAAAGTAGTACCTTAAAAGACCGAAAAATTCATACACCCTCAAATAGTGTGCAAGATTCGGTCTAACCTTTTCTTGAACAGATCCACAGAAGAACTATTCACAACTTCTGAAGGTAGCCTGTTCCATGTCTCACAGATCTTATACATAAAGTAATTCCCACACACACTAGTCCTAAACCGTTTCAAATCCAACTTCCAACCATTGTTGCGAGTTGGGTTATCATTTAAACTAAATATGCTTCTGAAATCGACATTGTTGAACCCGCGTAAGAATTTGAAAACCTGAATGAGTTGACGGCGCAGCCTCCGAGTTTCCAGCGAAAACAAGTTCAGGGCGCGTAAGCGTCGATTGTAGCCCATATGCCTAACGGAAAGGATTAACTTTGTGGCCCTCGCCTGCACTCGCTCCAGAGAGAGAGAGGGAGAGATACAAGTTACAAGGAAAAGAAATACCTCAAAAGGTCTTGCGGCCCATACTAAGGAGGTACCAATGGCAACTGGTGCCAGGGAAAATTTTCTACACCCTCAAATAGCTATCTAGGACGTTTTGGCGCCGACATTTTGGCGCTGGACGTTTTGGCGCCGACATTTTGGCGCTGGACGTTTTGGCGCCGCCGTTTGGGCGCCACTGTTTGGGCGCCGCCGTTAATTAGTATTAAGTATTAAGTAGTAATACTTGGTTATTAACCTGAAGTGCTGTCTGTCCTTTCAGATAAGTTGTGTTGTTGCCCTTAATACCATAAATGTCTGAAAATTTATCAAGTAAGAAAGGGAAACAGAAGTTTTCACATAATGGATATTTGTATGTGTTTCATAAATGTAGCAAGCGCGAGCCTTCGTTACTTTTTTGGCGGTGCGAGCAAAAGAGTCAGTGTATTATAAGGTGTATATATAATATGGGTACTTTTCCGTTATCTTCCCCATTGACGATTGGTTAGGTTCAGTCATGATATTTTCGTTAAAACTAACAAAAATATCACAACTTAACCTAACCAATCGTCACTGCCAGGTTAGGTCAACTGTACGCCCTTGACGATTGGTTAGGTTAAATCGTGATATTTTCGTTAGTTTTAACAAAAATATCACGACTTAACCTAACCAATCGTCAAGGGGGCAGATAACGGAAAAGTACCCATATTATATATACACCTTATAATACACTGACTCTTTTGCTCGCACCGCCAAAAAAGTAACGAAGGGTCGCGCTTGCTACATTTATCAAACACATACAAATATCCATTATGTGAAAACTTCTGTTTCCCTTTCTTACTTGATATATTTTCAGACATTTATGCTATTAAGGGCAACAACACAACTTATCTGAAAAGACAGACAGCACTTCAGGTTAATAACCAAGTATTACTACTTAATACTTAATACTAATTAACGGTGGCACAAAACCGGCTCCGCGCCCAAACGGTGGCGCCCAAACGGCGGCGCCAAAACGTCGGCGCCAGAACGTCGGCGCCAAAACGTCCCATTCCGCTCAAATAGTGTGCAAGATTCGGTCTAACCTTTTCTTGAACAGATCCACAGAAGAACTGTTCACAACTTCTGAAGGTAGCCTGTTCCACGTGTCACAGATCTTATACGTAAGGTAATTCCCGCACACACTAGTCCTAAACCGTTTCAAATCCAACTTCCAACCATTGCTGCGAGATGGGTTATCGTTTAAACTAAACATGCTTCTAAAATCGACATTGTTGAACCCGCGTAAGAACTTGAAAACCTCGATCAGTTGACCGCGCAGCCACCGAGTTTCCAGCGGAAACAAATTCAGGGCGCGTAAGCGTCGATTGTAGCCCATATGCCTAACGGAAGGGATTAACTTTGTGGCCCTCGCCTGCACTCGCTCCAGCATCTCAATATCTTTCCTGAGGGTGGGCAACCAGAACTGCACAGCATACTCTAGGTGCGGCCGAACCAGAGAATTGTACAGCGAGAGCACAATCCCCCTGTTCCGAAATCGAAATTGCCTCCTGATATAACCCAACAACTTCTGGCCTTTCTTTTCCACCTCTACGCACTGCTTCGTGAATTTAAGGTCGCTGCTAATTAGCACACCCAAGTCCTTTTCCAAATCAGTGGCCTCGATATTACTCCCCAAGAGAGAGAGAGAGTTACAAGGAGTTACAAGGAAAAGAAGTACTTCAAAAGGCCTTGTAGCCCATACCGAGGAGGTACCAATGGCAACGGGTGCCAGGGAAAATTTTCTACACCCTTAAATAGTGTGCAAGATTTGGTCTAACCTTTTCTTGAACTGATCCACAGAGGAACTGTTCACAACTTCTGAAGGTAACCTGTTCCACGTGTCACAGATCTTATACGTAAAGTAATTCCCACACACACTAGTCCTAAACCGTTTCAAATCCAACTTCCAACCTTTGTTGCGAGTTGGGTTATCATTTAAACTAAACATGCTTCTAAAATCGACATCGTTGAAACCGCGTAAGAGCTAGAAAACCTCGATGAGTTGACCGTGCAGCCTCCGAGTTTCCAGCGAAAACAAGTTCAGGGCGCGTAAGCGTCGATTGTAGCCCATATGCCTAACGGAAGGGATTAACTTTGTGGCCCTCGCCTGCACTCGCTCCAGAGAGAGAGAGAGAGGGAGAGAGAGAGAGAGAGAGCATTGAAATGTAAACCTATCCTATGCCTCAAACCAAGGAAATACTCTGAAATCTTGGCATGAAAAGGCTCCTCGAAAGGGGCACCTAACAAACTGTTACTAACTGTTATTTGTTCTGCTACTGGCTAAAGGAAAAGGCCGTACATGATTGGTTATCCAGTCTCTCTCCTTCAATCTTGCTTCGAAAATAAACAACGGTTACATTTATAAAACTTTAACGAACGGTCAAATTAACTAACAAATCATATTAAAAACAATCACATTAAAACCTGTTTACTACAATATATATATATATATATATATATATATATCGGGTGTGCGAGAATTATCTGTACAATTTTTGGCTGTTATTAAAAGTCAACCATGAAGTGTAGAAATTCCAGTGTTGTCCCATTTTACAGAGAATCTCATTAAGTTTTTTCTGATACCACGTTTTGACAAGTTTTTAGAAATGTACGCGGGTGACACATTGATGATTTAAAAGCAAGAATCACAGCTGCTATTGAGCGAATTGATGTGGATATGCTGCAGCGTACATGGCAACATTTGGAGTATCGATTGGATGTTTTGCGAATCACTAATGGTGCACATTAGGGTGGATCGATTTTACATTTTTTTCGATTTCCATATTCTAATAGAGACAAAAACTTGCGCACGCATGAGAAAATAGCCTCTGCAAAATCTTAGCTTAATAGGTAATCATCTTCTGCCCCCGGCAGAGCGATGAAAATCATATTTTAGTAGTCAAAAACGTATTTTTCTTATAATTTTTAAAATATTTCAATATGCATCAAAATTATTCCTAATAACTATAAAGTCGATGAAAAGGACCTCATATGATCGTTTTTCCAAGCGCGTTGTCCTACGTTAATATCTTTTGCCCCCGGCAACAACGTCAAATGTTGAAAAAATAGGTAATTTATATACATATTTTCAGATCGGCTCTTTGTCTTAAATAATGCATTTATATATTTCCCATAGCATTTATATCGTTGCTTAGGCATGAAATAACACACGCAAAATTTTATGACTCTAGAGTAATATCTTCTGTCCCCGAGAAAAGTTTAAATGTGGATTATAATTACGTTAATGCGATGTTATAAGTACGATAAGTACTAAGTACAGCTCCTCGCTTGCTAATTTTATAAAATTAGCAACCCAGAACTCACCACGAGGAGGTGGCTGTACGTCGAGTTCCACCCTATCCAGCCCCAACCACCCTTCCTTTGGCTGCATGTCGATTTACATACGGTAATCTTTCTTAGAATCAAATCGTGGAATTTTTGTTCGGGAGTGAAGACGGGAGCGGATGAATCCGTCCCTCTCTTCTATTCCACTTACACTGGCAGAGGCTTCGGTTACTAATTTGATGAGTCTCTCGACCGCTTGAGTATGACAAGGGAATAGTGGGATCAGTCCATCAGGCTGGTCTCCCGTCTCAACAAACTCTTTTATTTGGGTATCAGGTATTGTTTTTGTAACGGGGGGTTCGGTCACCTCAGCCGTTTGCCAGTTGATCATTTCGTAATAGTTTTGACTATCGTAGAGCAGCTCAGGCATGGCGAAGGCTCGAATTTCCCCGCTGGTGATTGTTTTGATCGTGCTTTTAATATTCTTCTCCATCCCAATTCTCTTATGTGTTGCTCATCGGCATGTAGCATGGAGATCAAAATATTTTCTGGGTGAGCAAAGAAAGAATTTCTACGGAGGACTTTGTTGGCGATTGTCTTAGATCTTTGAGGCATGGTCTGAGAGAGACGCATCATTTCGAAAAAATGTTTTGCGCCCTCAGTGAAACTGGAGTTTTTCTTTATCTTAAACCAAATTGGTGCGTAAACTGTCATAATGAATCACACAATTTCGTTGAAGGTGCTGGAGGGTTCACTGGTTGAAACATAGAGGCGCAGAAATCTATTTGCTGTTGTCAGCCACCTGGAATGCGCCATCTTACCTGGATTTCGAGCCGCGAGAGCTGAAGAGCAGCTACCGCTCGACACTGCTCTGTAGATGCCTAACAAATATTTTTGGTCAGTGCTCAACTCGGCATCATCTATGTCAATGTCGGGAGATGGAATGGCATCGAATTCTGTAATTGGAAGTTTTTCGCAGTCGTTCAGTTGTTTTCCAACTGGTCCAGTAAAGCCCATTGGCCCAGTTGTTTTGCCGTCCAAGTCTTGAATGAGGTGTCGCAGTGATAATTCATTACCGTGTAATAGGCATATGATCCACTGAACTGGCCTTTGTAGTTTCATTTCAATCATACGAATGGCTCCACCCTTTCGACCCGTGTTCACTGTGGTACCATCACAGCCGATAGCCACAATGTCGTCCGTGCTAATATTGTTAGTCTGCTGCTGCTGCTGGCAGCACTCACCAGAGATGACCTTTAAACCCTAGCCTAGAGTCATAAAATTTTGCGTGTGTTATTTCATGCCTAAGCAACGATATAAATGCTATGGGAAATATATAAATGCATTATTTAAGACAAAGAGCCGATCTGAAAATATGTATATAAATTACCTATTTTTTCAACATTTGACGTTGTTGCCGGGGGCAAAAGATATTAACGTAGGACAACGCACTTGGAAAAACGATCATATGAGGTCTTTTTCATCGACTTTATAGTTATTAGGAATAATTTTGATGCATATTGAAATATTTTAAAAATTATAAGAAAAATACGTTTTTGACTACAAAAATATGATTTTCATCGCTCTGCCGGGGGCAGAAGATGATTACCTATTAAGCTAAGATTTTGCAGAGGCTATTTTCTCATGCATGCGCAAGTTTTTGTCTCTATTAGAATATGGAAATCGAAAAAGATGTAAAATCGATCCACCCTAGTGCACATATCGAATGTTTGTAACAACGTTACTTTAATAAAAGAAACTTTTGAAAATACAGATTCTAAATAATCTTGTTTAAGAATTTTACGTGTGTTATCAAGAATTTTATTAAAAGATGAAATTGTACAGATAATGTTCGGACACACTGGAATTTCTAAAAAACTTGTCAAAACTTGGTATCAGAAAACACTTAATGAGATTCTCTGTAAAATGGGACAACACTGGAATTTCTACACTTCATGGTTGACTTTTAATAACAGCCAAAAATTGTACAGATAATTCTCGGACACCCGGTATATGTATATATATATATATAAGCACACCGGACAAAAAATTAGTCACCCCTAATAGCACCGATAGTAGGAAGTTCAAGGTCAAACAGAGGGCGCTGATGTAGCATTGGTAAGTGACAAGTAGCGGTGACGTAGCACACAGGATCAGATCTGTTTCGTGAGGTGGTGAAGAACAAAGTGTGTGTTAGATATAGTCTGCAAAATGGGTCGTGAGGCAGACGTTACTCAGTGGCAAAAAGGAGCCATCGTGTTTGGCAGAGCCCACGGACACAAAATGTCTGAAGTAGCCCAATTTGTTGGTGTGTCAACGCGTACTGTCCAGCGAGTTTACAAAGAGTGGTGTAGTTCGCAATCAACTGACAATCGACGGCGTAACTGTGGCCGGAAAACAATTCTCGACAATAGGGGCCGCCGCCATGTTTCTCGTCTAGTAACTGCAAATCGTTTTCAAACCAGAGAACAATTGCTCCAAGAAACCAATGAGGTTCTCCAGCGACCAATTTCCGAACGGACATTGCGACGAGAACTGCATGCGATAGACATCTGGAGCAGGGTACCACGGAAGAGGCCGCTGTTAACAGCAAGTCACAAATTGGCACGTTATAAATGGGCTCAGAGGCACAAAAACTGGACTGCGGCAGATTGGAAACGTGTAATTTGGTCCGATGAGTCCCGTTTTTGTTTGTTCTCCAATGATGGGAGGCGACGAGTACATCGCAGGTCCAACGAAGCCTTTAATCCTGAATGCGTCGAAGGTGTTGTTCAGGCTGGAAACAGAAAGTGAAGCGCAGGAATAGACACCCACGGACTCTGGCGGAATTTCGGGACCGGCTGATGAACGAGTGGCAGTAAATCGATGTTCAGTACATGCACAACCTCGTAGAGTCTCTGCCTCGCCGGATTCGTGCAGTTATCAAGGCCAGAGGCGCCGTCACACGTTATTAGGTACATTCTGAGAGGGGTGACTAATTTTTTGTCCGGTGTGCTTATATTAGGGTGGTCCATAACTATACAGGGGAAATTTTTTTTTAATATTTCCTAGCTCCCACCCACTGAAGTTGTGAGGAAGTTCTGTGAGAAAATGTTGCAGGTAAATTTTCGTTTTGATCAGTTCATATTTAGGGGTCGCTTACGAGTTTCAAAATTTATCCTCTTATCACTGTAATAGGTATTATATGGTATGCACTACAGCTCCACCGCCTCTGGGTCCCCCCCATCCACGAGCTGATGGATGAGTACTATCCGTTCTACGACGGGGGGGGGTCATGGTTGGCAACCACTAATTGTCGCCCAGTCAAAGAGCTTTTTCTGGCATCCGGAAATTTCCGGCGATGCTCCGACACTACTTGCAGCAGATACTGCAGCTGCTCCTCGTTTTTAGTATGGCGGCCGCTGTACTGTTGGACAAGGGCCACAGCTCTCTGGGCGTGGTCATTCACCACCCTGAGGTTTTCCACAAACCTAAGCGCCCGCTGAAACTCCTCCATTTTTTCCCATTCATCCGGATCTTTGTTCAAGAAACCCGCAGACAATTGCAGTCGTTCGAAGAACCTTATTGAATTCTTCGTCACAAGGCTCTCCAAAGACGAACTGAGAGGCGGGTTGACACGCTTTGGAATCTGCTCTCCTCCTTCTTTCTTGTATAGGGCTGCGACCATCCGACGTTTCGTTGCAGACGGAACGTCGGCATCGAAGAAGGCCAATGGAATCATTTCCTCAGAGAGGTACCAACGCTCTCCTGCCAGCCTCTGACTGGCTGCTTTGGAGATCTACTGTGGGTACGACCTCAATGATTCCAAGAGGCAAAGGTCCTAGGCTGGAGTGGAAACAGCCATCGGAGCAGTGAACCATGCCTTCAGGTAGACTGTCACAGCGAAGATGCTCATGTCTTGCAAGCATGTTTTCTCTTTCGGTGTGAGATGTTGCAATTGCTCCCGGAACATCCACATCTTGATAGAATACAGTACCCTGCACATCCAGCGAGCGTGATGCATCGCACCTGGGCGCTTGAATCGAATCGGCGATTCAAGATTTCCACCAAAGAAGACAATGGCGAGTTCCAAAAATTCCTTGTAATCGTCTCGGTACGTTTCGCGCTGGATTTGGTCTTTGGTGAACTTCAGAAGTTCTTCTCTGACTGGTAATAGGGATGGACCAACAGTGGGGTCGTCGACATCTGTTTGGAACTTGCTTTTGTCGATGTAGTTCCACTGTTGCTGGAATCTCTTGAATAACAGAACTTTAGGACCAGAAATTGAGTCATGACACGCCGTGAACGCGGCGGCGACAACTAGCGATATGATGCATGCATGCAAAGTAGAGCAGCTCTTTCTGTAACTTCTGCTCTAGGAGCAAACAACATCCTAAGTGACGGCCAGTGTCAACAGCGGCAGTGTCGAAACACATCCCCACCACTCTTTCACTTAGTCCCCAAAGTTGCAAGAGATCGAACACCGCTTGTGTCTGCTGTTGCCCACTTCCCGAAGCTATTTTTGGCACTCCCAAGAGCTGACAGTTGCCATCTGAGGTGGACACTAAGACGGGAGCCGGTCCACCTGCTCGTTGTTGGTAAGGTCTAGCAGAAGCTTTCCATCCCAGTACAGTACCACTGGTCCGGAATGAAATCCTTTTTGGACCGATTCAGCCTACTGCCTGCGATGATGCTCTTGGCTGCGCTTCACAGAGTCAGTTCCTCGAAGTTTTTGCCAAGGCTGTGAGCTGTTTCCGATACAATGTAAAGCGCCATTCGGTCACTCACCCCCGTTCTGTCTAAGGGTGAAGATAATTCTGATTTGAAAATATTCTTGGTCTGGCGTGTTCTTTTTTTTTCGGGGGGAGAAAGACAACCTCCAGTGGCTCCCTCAAGAAACTCGTCATCTGCAGAGCTTGAAGAAGCAAGTTCGGCTCTTTGGGATGTCGAGGTTTGCTCTTCGACTGCTTTCCTCTTTCGGACGTCTTCCTCTGCTTTCCGCTTTGCAACGGAGCCCATTGTGCCACGCCGACCAGGCTCTCTTTGAGCGAGAAGGAAGTCGCGATCTTCTTGAAACTGGGTCATCTGGAGAGGGTTTCCATGTGCAATGTCAAACAAATTGTTCAGCTTGCTTTTCAAAGACGTCTCGTTTTGGACTTGTTTTGGATTTCGCCTTCCCTTGTTCTTTTTCAAAGCCTGCCACTCTTTGAACAAGACCAAAAGCTTCTCCAAACAGTGGTCCTTCCGGCGTGTTGGTACGCGGGCTCTTTCCCAAAATGAGAAAACTTCCTCCAGCATTTTGTTTAGTGTCTTTCTTATTCACAACATGATGGTGTAAAAAAAACCTAGGTCCTGGCCATTTGAAGGCAGTTTACTGCCTAAAATCTATAGTGACACAGATAATGCGGGTGGGAGCTGTAAAATCGAAAGTTCAATTTTATGGACCACCCTACTTACTTACTTTAGATTACTTTAGGCGAGTTCGAACGACGGTTCAGGATCGACCTACGGTCGACCCCTCTGCAACATCCTGCCTCATTTGCTGGATTTGGTGAAGTGGGGAATTGCTGGCTGATCTCCTCCTGCCCTCGTAGCCAGCCACGTATGGCTGGTCAGGGACTTTGCACAGGAATCTGTCCAGCTGGTTCTTGAAGTTATTCAGGTCGGTGTACTGGAGATTCCTCACTTCTTTTGGTAGGACATTGAAAAGCTTTGGGCCTCGTATTCTGAGGGTATTTTCCATCCTGTTTTCATGGCCCTCTGTGCCACCGCAGCTGAGACCGTACAAAATCTGCCTCTTCTCTCATTCCAGTTTGTTTCTATTTCATTTCTAAGGTTAGGGACAGAGCCCTTAAGTATTTTCCATATGTATATTATTGTGTACCGCTCGCGCCTTCTTTCGAGAAAATAGAGTTCCAGGGATTGTAGTCGAGACCAGTAATCTTCACCTTCCGTTTCCTTTATCTTAGACGTAAAAGTCAGTGTTCGCAATGTCTCGTTTTCTGTATGGGCTTGTGAGTACTGAGCAATACTCAATTATTGGTAGGACTAGACCAGGGGTGGTCAAAACGTCGATCGCGATCTACCAGTAGATCGCAGAGCAAGTTTTAGTAGATCGCAGAATGACCAGTAGCTTAGCCTAGCAACAGAGACCTTACATTTCACAATATTAACGAGCACACGGCCCGACCGCTACTACCAAAAATTAGCGTTCTTTACGTTATCACCTCCATTATCGGTAGCAACATTTATTTATCTTTGTGTTTACCAGTCATTTAACAAAAAATAACAAAGTTTAACTTTAATAATTTTGAGAGATATTTAATTAATGTCACAGAAAATGATACCGCTAACTTTAATTTCTGCCAAAATTTCATACCGCGGTAAGCTGAGCTGTTATGAGCATGTCACTTAAGTGACGGGTCAGTCATTTGGAATAATCGGTGGTGAAGGACAGTCTCCAGTCCAATTGCATTAACACCGTTAAAATGAGTGCTGGACCAAGTGCCAAGAAACAAAAAACTTACACCTCTCACAATGAGTGGGAAACGGCACATTTTTTTACGATAAAAAATTCCAAATGTGTGTGTTTAATTTGCCATGCATTTGTCGCTTTCGTCAAAAAGGGGAATTTAGAGAGGCATTTTAAAACTATTCACATGCGGTATGACAGTGATTTCCCAGCTGAAAGTGAACTACGTAAGAGAAAAGTCAATGAACTTAAGTCTCAACTTAGTGCTCAGCAGTCTATCTTTACAGAGCCTAGCACAAAATCGAAAGCAGCAACGATTGCGTCATTTCGGGTGAGCCGTGTACTTGCGAAACACAAGAAACCTTTTCAGGATGGAGAAATATTCAAAGAAGCATTTACAGAGGCAGCAGAGTCGTTGTTTCAGAATTTCAGTAATAAATCAGAAATATTGTCTGCTATTAACCAGCTTCAGCTATCCAGAAACACTGTGATGCGGCGTTGTGAAGTAATGGATAAAAATTTGGTGGAACAACTGAAGAAAGACATACTTGACTGCGTGTTCCTTTCACTTCAGTTTGATGACTCGACAGATGTGATCGACACATCACAGTTATGCATTTTTATTAGAATCGTGTTTAAAGATGTTGCGAAAAATGCTCTGTATGAATTGGTCCACAATTAACCCACCCCTTATATATCCAGTCTAACTATAGAGTAGATCAAGTCTAGCCTAGAGGGGTCAGCCTAGAGATTCCGGAAATGGTCCAGAGCGGGCAGATAAATTGAGGTCCACAGTAGGATTCCTCACAAGAATTAGGTTAGGGCAATCTACCTTCACCTTTGTTAAGCTATGAGTTGATGCTGGGTCTTAGGCCACAATGTAGGCCTAACTTGTCTGACCCAGCTTAATTTAATGCGATTAACTTACTGGGCTAAAAAACTCAATTAGTCACTTACTGTTTGTTATTGGAGTGTCTCCCTTCTCCGGTTGTGTAATTGTCGAGAGCGCACTTGCTGGCACGTCCTCTCGCCCCGTTCTTCGTTTTCGTTCCCCCTTTGTTCTCCTCTTCGCGGGGCTTTTTTCACCAGCGTTGTCTTGGTTTATTCCTCGGTTGGTTGAGCGGTAATGTATCTATTACCGAGCACGCTCCTCCCACACAGTATATAAATACTAGTGTGGAGAATAACTCTGGTGATCAACCAATTGGTTTCATCCACCCAGTTATTGACATAAAAGGAATTTAATAATTGTTAGATTAACTACCTACCTACTCAGTGAACCATTTTCGTTACCTCCCAACTACCCACTCATCAGTTTTCCATATACTGGGGGCCCCGGGAGCTAAAAATTTTGGTGTCATTGTCACCAATTTTTGTCTGAGTGTAGACTAGCTAACTATTTGACTGTAAATGCCTGTTAATGTGATTAACAGTGCCTATCCTCACCTTCTCATGGAGAAGGTGTAGCATTTAATTAGAAGAGAAAATATACATCCATAGGATGAAACTGTCTATGGTCTTTGCCATAAGAAAAGAAAAAATGAAAGTTAGAAGATAAAATTACAATTCCCCAGCATCTATTTTTTGTTGTAAAAATAGTCGCGCCTTTAATGCTGTTTGTCGCTGAGGTCTTGTGTCTGTCAATGTTGTAGTAGGATGCGTTACCACTCCTACTGTCAAAGGAATAGTTACTGGAAGTTCAGTGTCTCCAGTTGTTACTGTCAGTGGAGAAGGTTCTCCAAAGTCCATTGTTTTGGGTCCAGACTCTAAAGGGTACAAAAGAGAAATGTCTCTTGTTGTGTCACCCGTTGAAGTCCTTATTTTGGCCACTCTTGTTACCCCGTCTGCCCCTGGTCTGAGTTCTGAAACTCTAGCCAGAGGCCAGTATTGTCTTGGAGTACTGTCATGTATGAGAACAAGGTCCCCTACCTTAATTGTGTCAGACCAATCCTTCTTAGTCATTTGTTTATGTCTCTCTCTTAGACCCATCAAGTACTCAGTTTTCCACTGTTTAATGAAATGAGCTTTAACTCTAGTTAAATGTTGTAACTTAGTCTGGAGTTCATTATGTCGTTGAGTCCAGTTTGGGTCTTCTGAAGAGTCTATATTGTAGTCCGGCAGGAGACTAACTTGTTCTCCCCGAATCAAATGATTTGGAGTTAATGGTTCCGGGTCATTAATGTTTGTCACTCACATAAGTGAGTGGTCTATTGTTATGATGTTCTCAATCTCAGCCAGGAGAGTGAGTAACCCAAATAAGTGTATCTGTTTTTTGCCAATTGCTTTCTTCAAGCAATTCTTTACTGTTTGTATATTCCTCTCCCAGATAGAACCATACCAAGGAGAGGCAACCGGAATATACTTCCACCTTATGTTTGAATTTTGTATATATAATTGTGTGATTTCATTGCTTAACAAGTCGTGGATTACTTGTTCACCAGCTTTGAAATATGTAGCATTGTCAGTCCAAACTGTCTTTGGTACTGAATGTCGTGCACAGAATCTCTTAAAGACAGCAACAAAAGATTCTGCTGTTAGGTCCTCCACAACATCCAAATAAACAGCTCGTGAGGCAGCACATGTAAACAGTACAATGTACATTTTTGTTCAGTGTCACCCACCCCTACAGTCAATGCTCCTGTATAGTCAATGCCTACAGTCTCAAAGGGTCTGTTGAGAGTAACTCTCTCCTCTGGCAAAGCAGGAGGATTTGGTTTCCTATAGGGCCTAGCATGAATACGCCTACATGTGACACACTCACTCAGGACTGTTTTTAACAGTGATCCTTCCCTTGGGTATCCAATAAGTTTTTCTTAATGTAGTTAGTGTCTGTGGTACCCCCATATGATATACATCATTGTGTGTTTTTCTGATGATTAATGTTGTCAAATAGCTAAATCTAGGTAAAAGGATTGGATGTTTGCTTTTGTATGACAGTTTTGATTTGTCTAATCTCCCTTTACACCTTAGAAGGCCTTCCTCATCTCTGAACAAGTTTAGATCCACAACTACTGATGGTACAGGTTCTTTTGTTTGTTTCCCATTAGTTAAGAATTCTAACTCTTTATTGTACTCTTTTGTTGTGCTTGGCCTATCCAGTATTGGTTGCAACTTCTGTATAATTATGATTATTTTTATTTAGCTGTTTGTTAATTGTAGTTAAACAGTTGTGAGCAAACCTCAAACAGTAGGCTGTAACCCTGACAAGTTTGTTGAAATCAGAATACTGTTCATTATTAGTGATTGGTTCAACCTTTTCATTTGAAAAGATTAGATTTAATGTCAAGTTAACTTGTTCCACAGGCCATTGGTCTGTATTACAGAGCCACTTAGGTCCCATAAACCAAGTTTTGTTTGACTTCAACAACTTGTAGGATAAACCTCTGGTCAGAAAGTCTGCTGGATTTTGTTTAGTTGGAACATAGTGAAGTTTACTTGTAGGCTTTCATTAGCTTCAGCTATTTCTTTAGCCTATTTCTTACAAAGATATTCTTACTATTAATGCTATCATTCCGTATCCAGGCAAGACAAATCTGACTGTCAAGCCAGACGTGGATATGACTTAAGTACACGTCATAGTAAGCATCCTTAAGCAATGAAATGGTTTAATGGCTAATGTAGCAGCCAATAGTTCCAATTGAGGTATGGTTCGGGTAGGTTTGAGAGGTGCAACTTTCCCTTTTGCATAAATTAGATGACTTTCTGTAGGGCTTACAAGATACGCACAGCACCCATAAGCTTGTGTGCTTGCATCAGCAAACACATGAAGTCTCTGGGGCTTATCCCTAAACCCACAGCACCTTTGAATTTTAATGTTCTGCACTTTGTTAAATCAGCAGCTAACTTCTTCCAAGATTTTTGATTTTCATTTGTTATTGGATCATCCCACCCAACATTTGTCCTCCAAATTTCTTGGAGGAGAATCTTTGATTTTATTGTTGAAGGCAGGAATAGACCCATGGGATCAAAAATTTTGGAAGCCTCTGATAATATTGTCTTTTAGTATTTGCTTCCTCATCAAGTTTAAAACCTTTAGTACAGATTGAATCATGACTGTTAGAAGTTGCATCCAAATACCAGTTCATACCTAAAGTTTTAACTCTGTCTGATGGCTCAGTAAGACCATTATTATCCTTTAAAATCTTTTTGTTTAAATCCTCATCATTTGAAATCCACTCTCTAAGTTCAAAGTTACCTTGTTGCATAATGTTTTGAGAGTGTTCATAGACTTCAGATAATTCAGATTTTGTTGCTGTTGAGCCTATTAGATTGTCTACGTAAAAATGTTCCTTAAGGAAGTTCAATGTTGAAGAGTTATTAAACTGGTTTAAATGATGTCTAATTGTCAATGCTAAGGCTAGGTGAGCAATTGGCTCCAAACAACACAACATTAAATCTATAGGTTATGAACCCTTTATTCAAATCAAATGGATCCTTGAACCATAAGAACCTAAGTTGGTTCTTATCATATTCATTTTTAAGATTTTTCTCAAAAATGCCTTTGAAATGTCACTTTGTACGGCATATTTGTCTAACCTGAACCTCAGTAAGATCTTCACAAGGTCAGAAATGAGATTAGGACCCTCGATCAGGCAATCATTCAAACTGTGTTTATCACTGTCTTTGAGGCTACAGTTATATACTACTCTGAGTTTTGTTGTTGGGGCATCTTGTCGATAAACCCCCCTGTGGGTTAAATAATGACAACCATCTTTTTTAAAAGGGTTATTTGTTACTTCTTCAATGAAGCCTTTCTGTAGCTGTTCTTTGAAGACATCATTATATGATAGAATATTATTATCTTGTTTGAGTTTTTTCATTACTTTATATAAATGTCCTTTAGCTACTTTGAGATTATCTCTTAAAGTTGGACAATTTATTTTCCAAGGTAACTCAACAAAATAACTATTGTCTTTGCACTGAATGGTGTCTTCAAATCTTTCTACCATTAATTGATCTTCTGAAGTTTGATTTGTGTCATGTATACCCACAGATTCTAGCAACCATAAAGTTTGAATTGCCTCATCCAAAGTTTCATTTGATAATGATGAATTAATGTTCTCAGTTGAGATAATATTATTCAAAGTGTTGCTATTCTTACAGGTGTTATGTAGGACTGAGTTGAGGCACATAGTATTTGTTGGTCATGAACTGTTTTGGTTTAGGTCTAGGTTGTAGTCTGATAGGTCACCCAAAGGGGCTATCCCTGATGGAGTCTGAATAGCTATACCATTACCTATCTCTACTATGCCCTTATGAATAAGATTAATATAATCTGCCCCTATTAGCATTTCAATGTTAGCTACTGTGTTGTTAGTGATATGTCTATCAGCTATTTTGTAGTATTTTCCCAAATGACTTATGGTTTGTTCTAGTTTGGGTATAACCAGTTTGTTTTGTCCTACTTTAGAAATAATAACTGCTTCAATTTTCTTGAATTTACTTTCTAAATGTAGTTCCAGGTCAATTGTCTTATAGCTATTTTTGTCCGAGTTATCCTTAACAAAGGATGCAATATTGAGGTTTTGTTCATTCGGGTTTGGTGTCAAACCCAATTTATTAACTACATTTTTTGAAACAAATGTTTGTTGAGAACAACAGTCTATAAGACATCTCACTGGAGTGGTACTACCCTCACTATTCACTAAGTCCAAAGTAATAGTTGGTAAAAGAATCTCAGTGTTTCTTGTTACATTGTTTGAACAAGCAGAATGTCCCATGAAAGTGGCATTTTCTTGATTACCTTTGTTTGGGGGAGGTATCTTTTGAGTTTGAGTACTATTGTTTGGACACTTTGGTGAATCACACATTGATGAGACATGTCGTAAACTTTTACAAAACTTACACTTGAATCTTAACCTAGATTTACAGTCTTTCTTATAATGTCCCTGGCCAGTACACTTTTTACACAGGTTCAACTGTTCACATCTTTTAGCTCTTTGGTTAAAGTCTGAATATTTGTCACACCCAGTACTACTGTGTTCATTACTTGCACAAAATTTGCAATGTGGTGTGTAAGTTGAGGCAGCAGTTACATTAAAGTTCTGTAATGTAGGTGTTCGTGTATTATAGTTGGTCACATTTGATTCTACAGTATCAAGTTTTGTCTGTTTGGCTGTAGCTAGTTGGTCTCTGGGAACAGTCTTTGGTTTATCCATAGTCTGGGTCTTATGTGTTGGAAAATCTCTCAATTTGTAATTAGTTAGGATATTGGGGAAGTGTTTTCTTATACTTTCTAAATTAGGATAATTTTCTCCCGTCTTTAGAATTAAATATCTTTAACCCTCGAAGGAAGGCACCTAAGTACTATGCCTTGTATAATCCAAGATGAAGCTTTAATATCTATCTCATTGCTAACCAGTTGTCCTATAATAGCTTCTAATTTTGTATAAAAATTTTCCATATCACTATGGTTATCTTTTGGGTGCAAATTCAAAAATTTGTTGAGATAATTCATATACAATCACATCTTTATTAATGTAATTACGTTTTAAGAGATCAATAGCTACTTCATATGAATTCCCTACGGCTGGTAAATAGGCTATCAGGTTATAGGCTGGGCCTTTAAGGGAACTAGTTAAGTAACTAAACTTTTCAACAGTTGAAATATAAGGTTTATTACCTATTAAATTCTCAATTTGTCAATGAAAGATGGGAATTGTACCGTGTCCCCTTCAAATGTTGGTACTGCAAAATGGGTAACTGAGCCCTCAATTCTTGTGACTCAGGATTTAGCATGCCACTTAAATTTTGTTGAAGGTTAGCCCTACTTTGATTAAAATCAGAATTAGGTTTTTTTGGTGTTAAGTCAGTCAAACGAGACCGTAGTCTCCTTATTTGCTGTTCAATTGAGATTACCTGATCATCATCATCAGCGTAAAGGTCTATCAATTGTTCTTCAGCCATTTCGGATTCAACTAACTCTGAAATACTCTCATTAATGGCTATTATTTCCTCCTTTTTAGTTTCCAATTTAAGAATTACTCTCTCTATATTTTCCTTACCTGGTTGTGTAATATTGTTAAAAGTGTTCACAGCCTTTGTAACAGCTCCCAACTTTGCCCCCCTTTTCTTTTTTAACTTTTTCAATTCCGCACTGTCCATGTCTAAGTCAAAATTGTTTAACTGGGGATCGTAATGAAATAGAGGACAGGAAGAAATTACCAGAGAAGAGAGAGCACAGACAAAACAGTCAAGTTTAAATTTGGTTTAATCCCCCCCAAGTACTTATGTCACTCAGGTCTAAGCTTATAAGAGAATGAGACTCCTTAAATGTAAATGTTTCCTAGTTAGGCCCTAGGTTGTAGACCTAATTAGGCTTGATTAGGTTAGGCTTAGGCTTAGGCTTAGGCTATTTAGCCTAATTCTGCAATTTTTGTTAAGTAAGGTTAAGGTTTGTAAATTCCCCACACACGGACCACCAATGCGAAAAGTGCTCTGTATGAATTGGTCCACAATTAACCCACCCCTTATATATCCAGTCTAACTATAGAGTAGATCAAGTCTAGCCTAGAGGGGTCAGCCTAGAGATTCCGGAAATGGTCCAGAGCGGCAGATAAATTGAGGTCCACAGTAGGATTCCTCACAAGAATTAGGTTAGGGCAATCTACCTTCACCTTTGTTAAGCTATGAGTTGATGCTGGGTCTTAGGCCACAATGTAGGCCTAACTTGTCTGACCCAGCTTAATTTAAGGCGATTAACTTACTGGGCTAAAAAACTCAATTAGTCACTTACTGTTTGTTATTGGAGTGTCTCCCTTCTCCGGTTGTGTAATTGTCGAGAGCGCACTTGCTGGCACGTCCTCTCGCCCCGTTCTTCGTTTTCGTTCCCCCTTTGTTCTCCTCTTCGCGGGGCTTTTTTCACCAGCGTTGTCTTGGTTTATTCCTCGGTTGGTTGAGCGGTAATGTATCTATTACCGAGCACGCTCCTCCCACACAGTATATAAATACTAGTGTGGAGAATAACTCTGGTGAGCAACCAATTGGTTTCATCCACCCAGTTATTGACATAAAAGGAATTTAATAATTGTTAGATTAACTACCTACCTACTCAGTGAACCATTTTCGTTACCTCCCAACTACCCACTCATCAGTTTTCCATAGATGTGACTGCCAAAGACGAACTGCTTAAAATCCTACCTTTAACCCTTTAACGATGGATGGTACCTTAAGGTCCACCAGAAATAATAATATAAATTGTACTACAATGCCTCGTTTCTATAAATGTTTCTACGTGTTTATATATAGATGTCATTTAGTTGTCGGGGAAGGAACCCAAAATGTGTATCATTTCAGTGACTAGTTAGTAAAATATTTAGTTTTCAATAACAATAAAACCTATACGTTCTGGTAACAAGGGTGGCCGCATATGCTGCGGACTCGTCCATAAAGGGTTAAGAGGGAAAAGTCGAGGTGAGAACATTTTTCATACATTCACTGAGTTTGTTAACGACACACAATTCCCACTTCACAAGCTTGTGAGCATAACAACTGACGGATCACCTGCTATGACTGGCCGCTTCCAATGGGTTCATCGCCCTGTGCAAAAGTGACAAAAGGTTTCCAAACTTCTTTAATTATCACAGTATAATTCACCAACAAGCATTGTGTGGTAAAATGTTGAATATTAAAGAAATTATGGATATTTCCCATAAAGATCGTGTGTTCTATTCGGGCGAGAAGTCTACAAAGGCGTCTCTTCCGGTCTCAGCTAGAAGAAAATAAAGCAGAACACACAGACCTTTTGTTGCACACTGATGTCAGGTGGCTAAGTAGAGGTAAATTCAGCAGAGGTTTAGGGATCTCTTACCTGAAGTTAAAAGAAACATATTACAAAGAGTTGGAAGACGAAGTGTGGCTGTTAGATTTAGCTTTTTTGACTGACACCACTGCTTTTCTAAATCAGCTAAACTTAGAGTTGCAAGGTAAAAGCAAAACTATTGTTGAAATGATTACCCCAGTCAATGCTTTTAAACAAAAACTAGAACTGGTATCCTTGCAGCTGCAGCGACACCAACTGCGGAACTTCAGAAATATGATGTCAAAGCTGGAAAGTCAGGGGAAAGAATGCAACCAGTTTGACAGTGTTCGATATGTTGAACAGTTGCAGAATGTTATTACAGACTTCAACAGACGGTTCCAAGACTTAGTAACACTAGAACCTGTAGCAACATTCATGTGCTTCCGATTTGGTGCAAACTTTGACGATATTGCATCAAAAATGGCTTTTTGTTTAATATGGACATATCTGCAATCGAGAATGAAGTTTTGACTCTGCGAAACGACATTCAAATCAAATCTAGGTCTTCAGAAGGAAACTTTTGACACCTACGTCTTGAAGAAAAGTATTCGAATGTCAGAAAAAGTGCCATGTACTTAACAGCATTTTTTGGATCAACCTACCTTTGTGAGTCAACGTTCTTACACAGGAATATCATCAAATCAAAATACCGAGCCACTATGACAAATGATCACCTGGATGCTTGTTTGAGGCTAGCAATCAGCAGCAACAATCCGGACTACACACGGCTTGCTGATGCTATGCAGTGCAAATCATCACATCAGTAAAGTAAGCTCTTCCTATTTCAGTATACCTAATTTCTAATAAGTTTAGGGGTTACAATTTAATGAAAAATATATCTGTGTGCATTTGGCAATATATTTTTATATTCACTTCATTTTATTCTTGGTTATTCTCTCTCTCTCTCTCTCTTTCTCTCTCTCTCTCTCTCTCTCTCTCTCTCTCTCTCTCTCTCTATATATATATATATATATATATATATATATATATATATATATATTAGGGTGGTCCTCAAATCGAAAGTTGGAATTATTCAGCTCCCAGGGCCTCAATCTGTGAGGTTACCCATAAAAACACTGTGGTTAAAATTTCATTGAGAAATAATAATATTTACCCTGTGCTCATGAAGGTTGAAGTTTATAGGGTATACCAGCCTCCGGGTCCCCCCCATTTAAGGGTATTAGCCGCTCAGGGGCGGGGGTCTCATGGGTGCTGACGCCACTCATTGTCGACCGGTTCGCAGCGTGGCCTTCCGAGCGTCCTGGAATTTCTTCCGGTGCTCTGCAACACCCAGGAGCATGTACTGCAGCTGGTCCTCCTTCTTCGTGTGGCACCTGTTGTATTCTTGTGCCAACGCCACGGCCCGCTCGGCATGGTCGTTGGTCACGGACAGGTTCCGGACCACCTCGGCAGCCGCTTGGAATTGCTCGCTGTCCGGCCATTTCGACACATCCTGTTCCAGGAATCCACGTCGCAATTGGAGTCGGTCGAAGAACTGGCGAGTCCTCCCCGTCACGAATGTCTCTAATGACAGGGAAGAGCACGCCAGGACCGACGCTCTCTTGGGCGGGTCGTCCTCCTCCGTTGGCTCCTCCAACATCGCAGCAGTCATCGCCTTCTTCGTTTCCGGAGGAACATCGTCGTCGAAGAGAGCCAGGGCTACCAACTCCTCGGACAAGTACCACAGGTGGTTGGCGAATTTCGACTTGGCTGCTTTCGCCACCTCCTTGTCTTCATATTTTTCCAGAGCCTGGAGGAGCCAGAGATCTCTCAGGGGGGCCTTCGCCGCGTTCGGGGCCTCCGTCCACGCCTTTGTGTGGAACTTCACGGCGAACACGCTCAGGCGCCGAACTCCGGCCTCTTCCTTGGCTGTGAGCCGTAACTGCCGCCAGAACATCCATACCTTCAGGGCGTACAACACCTTCGACATCCAGCGGGCCTGGTGCATCGCACCGGGCGCTCGGAACCGAATCCCACGGGGGGGCACTCCGCCGAGGAAGATGATGGTGAGTTCCAAGAGCTCCAAATAATCATCTTGGGGGTGACCTTTCTGCAAGGCCTTCTTGCACAACTCGATGATGGAGTCTGCATCCTCCTCGACGATTTGACGAGTGTTGGCATCAATCATGACGTGGTCATAATCTTCTTGGTTCACAAACTCCCATTGTGCCTTGAATCGCTTGAAGAGCTGAACCTCGGGTGCCAACGACGGTCCAAGGACTTCCGTGAAAACCGCACTGACAAGAAGCTCCAGGACATGGTGACGACATGCCAGATAGAGGAGGCTTCTCCCAAGTTCCTGCTCGATCAGCACGCATGCACCTGTGTTCTTTCCCGTGTTTGAAGCCGTAGTGTCGAACGAGAGGGCACCAACTTTGTCATCCAATTCCCAGTCTCGCAGAGCTTCCACCACAGCTTTGGCACAGTTTGCACCAGTACCGGAACCGACCTTGGCGACCTGGAGGAGCTGCACCTCGCCGCCACAAGAGACCAGGATCGGGAGTCAATCAACCTGTTCCTTGGACGTCAGATCCTCCATCAGCTTCCCATCCCAGTGAACAACGAGCGCAGCTTCTCAATGGAAGGGCTCCTTGAGCTGAGCGGCAACTTGTTGGCGTTGTGCCATCCTCTGGCGCCGTATGGACGACCGGTTGATGTTCAACTCATCAATGTTGTGGCCAAGGGACCGAGCCGTCTCACCGAGCACGTAAACGGCGTCGCGGTCGGTCAGCTTCGTGCGGTCCAAGCTAGCCGCCAGTGCCGGTGAAATGATATTCGCCGGCCGACTGCGCTTGGGTGGTGCAACCTCCGACAGCGCCACGGGTGGGAGAGTCGCTGGGGGGTGAAGAGCTCAAGCTGGAAGAGGCCAATTCTGCTGTTTGAGAAGTAGTGGCCATTTCTTCAGTCGCACGGCGCCGACGGCGTTCTTCAGCCTCCCTCCGCTGCGCAACATTGCGCTCTGTGCGAGCCAGGACCACATCAGCTCCTCCCATGGTCCCCCTGCGGCCGGGTTCTCGTTGGGCGATCAGGAAGGCCTTGTCCTCCTCGATGTTCATCATGTTCAGTGCTTCAGCGTGGGCGACATCGAAGAGGTTGCAGAACATCTGCTGGAAGGAGGCTTCCCGTGCAATCTGGGCATCTGAGCGTCGATTCTTGTTCTTCTTGAGAAGCTTGTATTCGCCATACAACTTCTCTAGCTTCTCAGTGATGTGGTCTCGTCTCGTCGTTGGAATCCGCGCTTTCGTCCACAAGATAAGCACTTCATCAGCAATGGCCGTGACAGCCTCCCTCGTTATCGTTGCCGCCTTCGTGCTCAGCTTGTGCAGAGTCAGGCCGAGGACGTCGCCGATGGACGGCAGCTTGCTCCCCGTGAGTGCAGAGGCTGGCGTCACAAGGAAGTCTTTTGAACGTGTACTGGCCATTTCACCAAAAATAACACCTGGGGAAGATACATTGGAAACGTTTAATACCAATTCTAAAGGCAAGCCAAAAAAAAACACTAATATGTCAACGGTGAGAGCAACACCACACACAATCCGACCCTCTCAGCAAGGCGTGTCAACTGCCCACATAGGGGCATAAATTCAACCTTCTTGAGCACAGGGTAAATATTATTATTTCTCAATGACATTTTAACCACAGTTTGTTTATGCATAACCTCACAGATTGAGATCCTGGGAGCAAGAGAAATATACGTTTGAAAATCCCCCCCTATGCTTGAGGACCACCCTAATATATATATATATATAACTGGGCTGGTGGATCGTATAGGGAGAACTTTGGAAAAAGTAGATCCCATCTCAGTAAAGTCTGGCCACCCCTGGACTAGACTCTTCCATAATTTGAGCATGATGTTTGCTTTTCTGCTGTGGAAGCTCCTCCAGATGATTCCCATTATTTTTCTAGCCGTTGTAATTTTGATGTTATAGTGCTCTCTGAATTCTGTATCCGACGATGTTATTACTCCAAGATCCCTGCCTTGTGGATTTGGTGTTATCTGTTTGGCTTGCAGAGTTTTGTACCCTTTTTTCTGTAGCTCCTTGTTGGAATTTTTATTTCGTTGAACTTCATATTGTTGTCTTCTGCCTACTGGAATAATGTTTCAATGTCGTTTTGTAATTTTCTTATGTCACCTTCGTTTAATATTCCCTTACATATCTTTGTGTCATCTGCGAAACATGATACAATACTGTCCTTAATATCTGCATCAATATCTGCAATCATTATTATGAACAGCAAGGGAGCTAATACTGTCCCTTGTGAGACAGAGCTCACGACTTCCAAAACTTTCGATTTAACTCCGTTTACCACCACTCTTTGTGTTCTTTGTCTCAAGAAATTAAATATCCATCTTCCTAGCTTTCCAGTAATTCCTGTATTCTTAAGTTTGTATGGTATAATTTCATGGTCACATTTATCGAAGGCTTTAGCGAAGTCCGTATATATATTACATCTATGTTTTGTCTTCGACACAATGTTTCCAATATTTTCTCCTGGTGGTCTATTTGCTGTGATAGGCATGATCTTCCAGCTCTGAAGCCATGATGATTTGGGTTGTACAATTCTTTTTCTTGTAGGTAGTAGGTAGTTTTGCCTCTAATTATACGTTCAAAACACTTTATAAGGCGTGAGGTTAGAGCCACTGGTCGATAATTCTTGGGCAATGCTCTGTTACCACCTTTATATAGGGGAACAATGTTCACGTTCTTTAAGGGGAGTGGAATTTTTCCTGTGTCGAGTGATTTCCTCCATAGTAAGTATAGCGGTTTGGCAATATTCTCTTTACATTTCTTTAGAAACGTGGCACTCCATGTGTCTGGCCCTACCGCTGAATTGTCTCGCATCTGTGATAAGGCCGTAATTACTTCTTCCGTGAACTCGAAGTCCATTAATAGGTTTGTGCCGGAATTTGTTCTTGGTTGATTTGTATCCATGTCGAAAAATTCGTCTGGGTTTTCCACTTCCATCTCGGACTTAGGGGTGCTAAACACAGAGTTAAATTGTTCCCTAAGCAGTTCGCTTATTTCTTTCGGGTCATTTGTGTATTCGGTCTCCCCGTCTATCAATGGACCAATACTCTCCTTACACTAGATTTTCCTTTTCACAAACGTGTAGAAGTATTTTGGGTTATTTTTTATGATTTCTGCTACCTTGTTTTCCTCCTCGTTTGTCTTACGTATGAATGTTTTCTTTAGGTCCATTTCTATTTCGCCAAGTTTCCTCTCTAGTTTGAGTCTCTTTGCATCAGTTCTGCATCTGTGGAGATGTTTTACAGTTTGTCTTCGTTGCCTGAATAGTGTCCTGATTTTCCTCTTGAGTGCTACGTTCTCTTTCCTGTCTCTCTGGAATATGTTTCAGTATTATATGTTTGGTTTCAGTCTCTATTATACATAGTATTTCTTGTGGAGTCTTCTCGTGAAGTAGCAATTTCCAGTTTACCTCCTTTATATCTTTATTTACGTTTTCCCAATTTACTTTCTTTGAATTTATGTTTAAGCCTTCAAATATTCCTTCTGCCTCTCTACGATGTGTTTTCGGACCTCTGGGTGCTAACTTCAATTGTATATCGATGAGGTTATGGTCGGAGAACTTCGTGTGCGTTACTTTTTTATTTATTATTATCTCGTTATTATTTGTCAAGATTAAATCCAAAACGTTCTCTTTTCTCGTGGCTTTACAGATTTCCTGGGTAAGGGTGTAATGTTTCGTAATATCTAATAGCATTGTTGCTTGGGTTCTATCAACTTTAGTAATGTTGCCATGAAACTTCTCAACATATATAAATAACTTCGTCATTTTTCTTCCATGATATGAATGGGAAATTAAAATCACCGAAAATGAGAATATTTGTTGTTGGAGTTTCAAGTAATTTTAATATGCTTTCTATTTCATTTGTAGCAAATTAGAATTCACTTTTTGTGGTGTTTAGTGGTCTGCAGATGTTCATAATGGTTAGGTTCAGTTCTTTTACTTCTAATATAATAACTCCGACTGTTGTTCGATTTATTTACCTTCAATTTACATGTGTATGTGTGTATGTGTATGTGTGCATGTGGCTTCTAATAATAAATAAATAAATATATATATATATAATATATATATATATATATATATATATATATATATATATATATATATATATATATATTCAATCAAAAAACACAAACCGATGGCATGAGTTATTGCTCAGAAATGTGTTAACCTTGATAAACTTAATTTAAAAATATGGCATATAAAAAGGCATATATATATATCGGGTGGGCAAAAAAAAGGGGAGACCTCAAACTTTGGCTGTAAAATCTAAAGTTATGGTCAGATTTCAATATTTTTTTCACACCCCACTGTAGTGGTTAATTTATTTAAGGGCCCATTCCTTCATTATTATATTCATTAATTACTTTTTATTCAATTTCTCTTTATCCTTCTTCGTTCCCTTTACACTCGCTTCGCTGTACTCTATAAATAACGGGTAGACGTGACCGAGTTTGAGGCGCCATTATAATTCAAACAATGCAAGCGAGACCTGGGGGTAATTATACGCTTATTAACACTTTACTAACGTTATTTGTACCGAAAACACTTTTAGTTAAACGGGGTAATGCGGGGTAAGTTCGTGGTAAACATATCGAGCAGTTTTTTTAACATCAAGGTAGCACCATATGTGAGTACTTTGTAACTTTTTATCTGCACATATAATGCAGTAGTAGTGTAAATGGAGAATTTCCAGTGGCATTAAGAAATGTTCAATAAATCTGTAATTTTCATTAGTTTTCTTTGAAATCCGCTCACCCTATAGGAAATTTACTTAGTTGTGGGGTGTGAAAAAAATAATGAAATCTGACCATAACTTTGGATTTTACAGCCAAAGTTCGAGGTCTCCCTTTTTCTTTGCCCACCCGATATACTGTATGTAATGTATAGTGTGTGTGTGTGTGTGTGTGTGTGTGTGTGTGTGTTTTTTCATCGTTTGGAAAGTTCAGAGCAAACTCAATCTTCGTAAATGATCTTTTTGAATCTATAAATATTCTCAAGTCTCTGCAATATGCCGTGATGAAAGCAATGCCTGCATTTGCTAACAAAGAACCCGAAACTATTTAGGTTGCCTTTAATACAGACTCTTCCAAATTTGCTTTTTAACTTTTATCTAATAAATTTTTTCTTTATGTAACGTATGGATTTTTTACTTTTAATACAATATATATATATATATATATATATATATATATATGAGAATGAAACGTATAGCCGAATTATTTGGTGTGATTGCCTAAAGTGTAATATTTTAAAAAGTGAGGAGACACGTCTCATTTATCCTTAATTATATGAACCTAAATGGTCACTCATACACGTCATTGGTTAACACACGCTTAAAAATCTACGACAAAGTTCTTTATAGCTCCTACTTGACTCGGATTAGGCAGAATGAAGCTTAGCAATTGATTAATTATCTAAACTAGTTTCTTCACGAAATTTAGACAAGTTTGTTTCTCTTGATAAGAAAATCTGATTTACATTTAAAATTCCTATTAAAATGTTGATTACAATCTCTTCGAAAGTAATGAAAAATAACGCAGATATTCAGAAATATGAAAAAAGTTGTATTTTGACGATCTTCAGAAAAGGTAAATATATAAACAATTATCTCGAAATTACTAAAAATCTATAATAGGAGTATTTAAATCTGAATCGATATGAGCTTTAATTGCAAAATATAAATGAAAATTTTACACCTTATCAAATGTTTTAAAATTTGTACGTCCAATATAATAATTACGAAGATTTTAAAAATTTAAAATTTAGAATTTACTGTAAGCAGTTTTCATACAACTTCGAAAGTGTGTTTATCTTTTGCTTTTCGCTTACCAACATATATTGTTTACCATTTGAAAAGACATTTCAAAATATTTATACTACATTGTCATACTGTGTCGTTTCCCACTCTCGCTCATTCCCATTTCAGTCTTGGTCCAAGAAGAAGAAATCTGAAAATGGGAATCTCAAAAGAGGCAATTCTCAAATCGATCCATTTCCAATCTCACTGTGTAGCATACGTCATTGCCAACTTAACGAATCAGGGTGTCGTTCATGGAATAACTGATAGGCCTCACTCTGGCCTCCATCAGCAACATGTACCAAAACAATTCCTACCTCTTCATCTGTATAGTTACCCATACCTTCTATTATCTGAACTCTAAATAAAAATATTATTAAAGTAAAGTACCTATGAGAACGAAATTTTGATACCTACTAACTAACTATATATA
>JAJOZX010000765.1:442500-445000 GCA_023014485.1 Bathynomus jamesi | reverse complement strand
ACAATTTGTGGTTACGAAACAACTACATATCTCTAAGGCGTGAGGCGAAAAGTGTAATAAAAAAGTCCAAGCGCGAATTTGAAATCTCCATAGCTCGTGACGGTAAAGAAAACCCTAAGCGATTCTTTCAATACGTCAATAATAAAAATCCAGTAAAAAGCGTCTTGGAGCCTTTGAAAAATGTAAACGGAGATCTAGTTCCTGAAAACAAGGAAATGGCTACCTTGCTAAACGAATTTTTTACGTCAGTTTTTACTATAGAAGATGTAACAAATATCACTACGGTCACGGACATAATACCGTTTGATAATGGTAATATTTTGGATAATATAGTGGTTAATGAAGGGGAAGTAACGCGCTATATTGATAAAATGAAAACGCGTAAATCACCGGGGCCGGATTCCATATATCCCATACAACTAAATGAATTAAAAGATAGCATTGTTGTGCCGCTAACAAAGATTTTTAATGCGTCTATTTCTGAGGGGTGCGTACCAGATAATTTCAAGTTAGCAAACGTAACACCTATCTTTAAGAAAGGCGATAAAGGTGCGGCGGGAAATTATAGGCCAATCAGTTTAACGTCTGTTGTAGGTAAGCTACTGGAATCAATAATTAGGGATCGTATAGTCGAACACTTAGAATTCCATAAACTAGTTAGAAATACGCAGCACGGATTTAGGCGAAACAAATCTTGCTTAACTAATCTTTTAGAATTTTTCCAAAGCGTGGTTGACGTTTACGATAGACATCGGGCGGTTGATGTAGTGTATTTAGATTTTCAAAAAGCGTTTGACACCGTGCCGCACAAAGACTCATTGAAAAAACTAAGGCTCATGGAATCAGGGGTGTAGTAATAAATTGGATAGAAGAGTGGTTGCGAGGCAGGAAACAGAGGGTGGTCGTTGATGGAGCGGAGTCATGTTGGGCTAATGTAGCGAGTGGCGTTCCTCAGGGTTCTGTATTGGGCCCCTTGCTTTTTCTTATATATATTAACAATTTAGATGTCGGCTTAGTCAGTACAGTTTCAAAGTTTGCGGATGACACGAAGCTGGGTGGTAGGGCGATTAATGACGAAGATATAGGTAAAATTCAGGAAGATCTGAATAAAATCGTTGATTGGTCAGTCACATGGCAAATGAGATTTAACGTTGATAAATGCAAAATTTTGCATATAGGCTCCCGTAATGGTAATTTTGCGTATAGTATGTCAGGGAAAGATTTAACAAGCGTAGAGCAGGAAAGAGATTTAGGAGTTATACTGTAGTCACTGGTGATTTAAAAGTAGCGAAATAAAGTACAGCAGCGGTCAATAAGGCGAACAAAGTGTTAGGTTTTATAGCTCGAAATTTTGAGTACAAATCGCGCGATATTATAGTTCCACTTTATAAATCATTAGTTAGATCCCATTTGGAGTACGCGGTCCAATTTTGGAATCCGCATATGCGCAAAGATATAGACAAAATCGAAAGAGTTCAAAGACGAGCAACTAAGATGATTCCGTCGCTTAGGTCAAAGTCGTACGAGGATAGGCTTAAGGAGTTAAAATTGACAACACTCGAGACTAGGAGTTTAAGGGGTGATCTAATCCAGGTTTTCAAAATTATGAATGGGTTCGATAACGTAGATAGAGATAGCTTTTCGAAATATCTCATATAATAGGACAAGAAATAACGGGGTAAGTTGACAAGTAGAAGGTTCGAGACAGCAGTTGCCAAAAAACTTTTTTACGCATAGAATAGTAAATAGGTGGAATAGTTTGCCGGTAGAAGTAATTAGTAGCACGTCTATAAACATGTTTAAAAATCGATTAGACGCATATGTTGATAGATTGGGTATAGTTTAAGGTAGTAAAATTAAGGCTTTCTGGGGATAGATCCCACAGCTCAACACAAGTGTTGTGGGATATAGAGAGGCAGCGTCTTGGGTTAGGGGATACTCTGTCCTTACACACCCCCATTTAAAGAGATTCCTCTGCCGAGCGGTGCCCCCCATAGTACTGTGAGGTATTGAAAAACTCATGATCTTCACTTGCCCCACAAACACCTTTAAATGAGAGACCCAAAATGGGTGCACACACATTTCTACATTACTGTACAGTCTTTACAGCCAAACCTACACTTTTCCTCGTAAGTGTATATATTGTAATGTATATGGTTGTAAATTTTGACTTGGTCCGCAATCTATATGGACCGTGACTTGATGGATACCGTAATGAAATTGACTGGATTCTTTGGATCTGATATATTTGCATGTCCGTTATAAATAGATATAGAGTGTAACATATTTGTGGATAATAGTCTATTATGACTTGATCCTCTGGATCCAGAGATTCTATATTTAGTTTTAAATCGATAATTAATTAGTTTTAAATTGATAATTATTTAGTTTCGTAAAAATTGGTCGTTGCCAATTTACCGGCAGTTTTTACATAAATTTCTTATGTTCTTGTGGTTCGGAACCCACGTAAAATTGTAGGTCCCCTCCGCCACCACGGAGG
>JAJOZX010000765.1:367500-440000 GCA_023014485.1 Bathynomus jamesi | reverse complement strand
AAAAAAAATATATATAATATATATATATATATATATATATATTATATATATATATATTAAATAAATAAATATATGTATAAATAAATAAATACATAAATATATGTATATAAATAAATAAATAAATAAATAAATATATGCGGTAGCTATAACTAACACAGTTTTGGTAAAAGTTGCTTAAAATTAATCGAAACCTACGTGAAAGTTATTGACTACCCTGTTAGGTCAACTGTACGCCCTTGACGATTGGTTAGGTTAAGTCGTGATATTTTCGATTAAACTAAAATATCACGATTTAACCAATCATCAAGGGCGTACAGTTGACCTAACGGGGTATTCAATTAACCTAACCAGTGTAGTGTATCATACATGGTAATTATATTTATCGTTCATGTAACATGGTAAAAATTTTAGTGGACACACTAGGGGCCCTTCGGCCCATCTGGGTGGCTCCACTATTAATATAAACAAGCCATAAATACAGTTACATGCAAAATTAAGATACAATTGATCTCTGCAAATTGCAGATTGTCACACATCTACTAGCTGTACATTAACTTCAAAACTTGGGATCTTGTGGATCATTCATGAATACCACTACTGTACTAATTGTAGACATAATATGGTTATCTCATCACAAGAAGTTTTACATGGATCTACTACTTATATATACATACCCTACAATAGTTTTGCAGACCTGAAGGATCAGGTTGTCTGTGGTTCACATATGTCTATATAGCTATAACCTGAATAATATAATACAAGCTCTACAATTAAGATAAAAGGAGTAGGTAGGACTGTAAAGACTGTATAGAGTATTTGAATGTACACCCATTCAGGGTCTCCCATTTAAAGGTGTCTATGAGGCAAGTGAACATAATGAGTCTTTCATACACCACAGCGCTATGGGGGGGGGGCACCGCTTAGGAGAGAAATCTCTTTAAATGGGGGGGTATAAAGACAGAGGATCCCCTAGCCCAAGATGCTGCCTCCCTACATCCCATCACTCTGTGTGGGTGATATATATATATATATATATATATATATATATATAAAACCTTTGGTTAGCTTCCGCCTGAATTGTTCATTCTGACGAATGTCAAGCTTCCACTCCACCTTAGACCTACAGTTTAACGTGGAATCCGAATCACGCCCCACCAGCAGCCCAACGTCTTAACCACTAGGCCCCTCAGGGCGGAATAGGACGTTTTGGCGCCGACGTTTTGGCGCCGCCGTTTGGGCGCCGCCGTTTGGGCGCCACCGTTTGGGCGCCGTTTGACGACTGGGTAGGTTAAATCGTGATATTTTTGTTAAAACTAACGAAAATATCACGACTTAACCTAACCAATCGTCAAGGGCGTACAGTTGACCTAACCGGGCAGTGACGATTGGTTAGGTTAAGTTGTGATATTTTTGTTAGTTTTAACGAAAATATCATGACTGAACCTAACCAATCGTCAATGGGGCAGATAACGGAAAAGTACCCATATTATATATACACCTTATAATACACTGACTCTTTTGCTCGCACCGCCAAAAAAGTAACGAAGGGTCGCGCTTGCTACATTTATCAAACACATACAAATATCCATTATGTGAAAACTTCTGTTTCCCTTTCTTACTTGATATATTTTCAGACATTTATGCTATTAAGGGCAACAACACAACTTATCTGAAAAGACAGACAGCACTTCAGGTTAATAACCAAGTATTACTACTTAATACTTAATACTAATTAACGGCGTCGCCAAACCGGCTCCGCGCCCAAACGGCGGCGCCAAAACGTCCAGCGCCAAAATGTCGGCGCCAAAACGTCCTAGATGGCCCTCAGGGTACCCATTTATCTTCCAGCCACTTTCTTTATTGTGTGGAAGGATGAACAGCTGGGTTTTGATACGCGCCGGGTTTGATGCGCGCCGGGTTTCGAACCCGGGGCCGATGGATTCGTAGTCAGCGACGCTAACCACGACACCACCGAGGCGCATATATATATATATGTGTGTGTATATATATTTTTTTTCTTTAATAATTAAGCTTAAAACAACTGCAATGACAAGTGGTATTATTTTCACCAAGTTGAAATCACACCACACACCATTATGAGTTCAATAATGAAAGGTTAAGGAATGTTTGTAGCGTTCTTATAACTAATTTCTTATCAAGGTTTCGAATCAAAGTCGCCAAACTCTCTTTTCTGCAACTTATGCACTCTTATATACATATACAGAGTATACATATATATATATACATATATATATATTATATATATATATATATATATATATATATATATATATATATAATAATAATTATTATATACACCTGGTAAAAGTTCCTTGTGTTGGTCTCTCTTCACACTAAAGCATAATACATATACAGGGTGTTTCATATCATGTGGGACGCACTTTCAGGATGGATTCAGGACCTGAAAACAATGAAAAACGTTTATATAAACATATGCCAGAAGTCCCTTTGTTTCCGAGTTACAGCCCGTTATGTGTTCCAGCAAGTATCTGCCTTACCTTTAAAGGAAGTGCTCCAAAATGACCGCCTTGCGCTTGAATACACGCCTGAACACGTTTCGTCATAGACTGCCTGATGCGTTCAAACATTCCAGGTATTGCTCGGATTTTCTGGCATCCTTGTTCTACAAGTTGGCGAAGCATTTCAACGTTGTCAATGGGTGTCACGTAAACGATGGATTTCAGATGACCCACAGGTAAAATCGAGTGGATTCAGGTCCGGGGAGCGAACAGGCCACGCAATGGGTCCTCCACGGCCTATCCATTTATCAGGGATATGGTCATCCAAATAGCCTCTGGCTACTCGACTAAAATGAGGCGGAGCGCAGTCATGCATAAACCACATACGACGTCGGACACCAAGAGGAACTTCATCTACTAAATCGCTTAAATCATTCCTTAAAAAAATTGGAGTAGGATTCTCCTGTTAATCTTCCAGGCAAAACAAGAGGATCGATTAAGTTGTCGGCAATAAGTTCTGCCCATGCATTCATACTAAATTGTTGTTGGTGCCTTGACTGGATGATGGCATGCGGATTCTCCTCGACCCATTGATGAGTGTTGTGAAAATTGATCACGCCATTTCTTGTGAAGGCAGCCTCATCAGAAAACAACACGGAGGATAGGAAAAGAGGATCGCGAGCACACTGTTGAAGGAACGAAGTACAAAAAGCCTTTCGTGGTGGGAAATCAGCTTCAGTAAGGTCTTGTACTCTCTGAGTGATATGGGTAAAGCTGTTATTCCCGTAAAATTCTCCACACAGTTGTGTATCTTACACCCTCTGCTGCTGCTGCTATCCTTCGGGTGCTGACACCAGGATGTTCCTCCATGCGATTCAGGACCCACTCCTCCAACTCAACAGTTCTGGCGCTGATTGGTCTACCACCATCTGAAACTCGCTTGTTGAATGATCCTGTATCACCAAGATGCTCGTCTATTCTCTGAAAGGTCTTCTTATCTGGCAGACGGTGATTCGGAAACCTTTCCGCATACAGACGTCTTGCTGCGGCCGCATTACACTCGGTAAGTCCATACATGAGATACATGTCTGCCATTTCTCTGTTTGAATAAGCTTCCATTCTCATTTAAAATGCACACTATCACTAAATAGCACAAAAACTTTTAAGGTTTTTTTTCTTTCACTGGACTGCACTTATTCACGGTAAGAAGTTACAAATACGAACAGTGAAACACCGCGATGCACCTCTGACTGAATGATGGCTCTCCACTCAACGATATTGAAACATGTCGTAGAGTGTACGAAACATTACAATCGTCGGCAAGGCCATACATGAAATAAGTCTCGTACACACTCACATTGTCGGCAAGCAGTGTTTGTAAACAGTTTGCGGAAAGAATTGCTAGAACACAAAACGGGCTGTTACTCGGAAACAAAGCGATTTCGGGCATATCTTTATATAAACTTTTTTCATTGTTTTCAGGTCCTGAATCCATCCTGAAAGTGCGTCCCACATGTTATAAAACACCCTGTATATATTAAACAGTTCCCTAATTCTAAGATATATTATGCACACATATCGACTGATTTTTCAAACATTTGACACTTTAAAAGGTTTGTATGTTTTTATTAACTGAAATAAAAGCATAAAGTATTTACTGTACCTTCTCTACGCATGGGGAGTTAGTTCCCTAATAGAAAATGTGATCTATCTGATGTCTCTTCAGTTCATTAACTCTTTGCGCACGAAGAACAAAATTTTGCAGTGCTCTGAACAGAGTATCTATTAAAATCTGAGAAATTTCTCGTTCAGTTGATACTTTCAATTTTTTTTTGTGTGTGGACTCTGTTTAAACACTCTATCTTTTCAATAACCCCACAGTTAAAAGTCACAGGGTTTAGATCTGGTAATGTTGGTGACCATAGTATTCCTTTATCATAAACTGCAGGAAATCTTTTTGACGTTACTCTTCAGCCGAAAGTATCGTATAAGTATAGTGAGCTGAGAGGACATCACATAGAGCATGTTTTGCATTAGGAAACTAATTCTCTATGTGTAGAGAAGGTGCAGTAAAAATTTCAGTTTATAAAATAAATACAAACCTTTTAAAGTGTCACATGTTTAAAAAAATCATCCAATATATAGCAATATTCACTTTTTATAATTATAGAACTAACAAAGTTTTGTAACATTCTTGTGCAGTACAGTGAACGGTGAACATTTTCTCCAAAGTTTCATGTTCTTAGTTCTACATACGCAAATACTATGCACGTCATTTGATTTTAGCTCATTTGTAAACATGTGCAGGTGAATCAATTGCGCTTTTAACTCGCTGTTTGTTTTATCGATTTCCTCTGAATCGACAGAAGATACGCTTTACACATTCACTGGCTGACGAGTCTGAGTTGCTAACCATTGTCTCTATAAGATTCTGACATCTTTCAAGAAATCAATTAGTTAAATTAGTTATTTAAACATTAGAAAGAATCTCTTCGAGAAATATCTTTTTCAACTGTTTTTCGAGTGTATTATCTTTACTGCTGGCTCTTACCACCCGAAATCACACACACACACGCACACACACACACACACATATATATATATATATATATATATGTGTGTGTGTGTGTGTGTGTGTGTTACAAACATACCGTGCATGGAACAACTCTTCTGGGAAAATTAAATCCACTATAGTCCGAATAAGTAATGGTAAGTGACAAATATTATATTTTTTTATTTTCATGATGGAAGCCCAACGTGGGCAACAAGTCACTAGCAAAGAGGCCCCACGTTGGTTTCTCATTATGAAAAAGAAAAAATTAACATTGAAATCACCTGAAATGGAGATTTCAGCAAAAGGAGAGTGGAATAGAACAGCGCAGATCTATTTAGTTTGAGATTGGAATGTAAGCCGTAGCCGGAGGGTATAGAATTCGGAAGATTTAAGTTCGGGAATGCGAGAACATGTTAAGTCATTGCGTACATATCGGCAACATACACCTTTCCACATACTGTACATCCATTCCACAAATTAAATGTACGATTGACGAAAAAAATGTTTAGCTTCATTAGAATTAAAATATTTACCCACTAATTTGAGACCATTACCGCGAGTTCTATCTGCATTTCTGAAGGTGAAATATTTTTCGGCGTTGAAATTATCAAAACATTTAATCATTTTAAACATCTGGACTAAATCTCGAGTACGACTTTTCAAAAGTGAGAATAAATTTAACGTTTCTAAACGGGCAGCGTGTGATTTGTTTGTAAGTCTAGAAATCATCTTAGTAGCCCGTCGTTGCACTCTCTCCATTCTGTCTATGTCCTGTCGTAAATATGGGGACCAGAACTGAACGGAGCATTCCAGGTGGGGATGTACTAAGGAATTATATAATGCTAGTATTGTTTTCTTTCTCATTCAAATGATCTACCAATAAATCCTAAGATTCTATTTGCTTTTCTGACCGTTTCGATATATTGTTTACTCTGTTTAAGAGTGTCGGCAACAATAATACCTAAATCTCTCTCTTCCGTAACACTCGATAGTGTGTTGTCGCGCATAACATACTTTTCTTTAACATTGTTTCTACCGATATGCAACGTTTTACATTTATCTATATTAAAATTCATTTGCCAAATTTTTGCCCACTCGGGTGGGCAAACGTTCTGCCGCTGATTTTGTTCGTAACCCCCCCCCCACCCCCCCCCCCCCGGCCAAGTTTGGTATCATCCGCAAATTTTGAAGTTATACTTTTAATAATAATAATAATAATTCGCAAGTCGATGTCATTGATATAAATAATAAAAAGAATTGGTTTCGGAA
This sequence comes from Bathynomus jamesi, assembly GCA_023014485.1. Taxonomy (NCBI): domain Eukaryota; kingdom Metazoa; phylum Arthropoda; class Malacostraca; order Isopoda; family Cirolanidae; genus Bathynomus; species Bathynomus jamesi. The sequence goes on along the minus strand of JAJOZX010000765.1, from coordinate 433,697 downwards.
CTGATCCCTGAGGCACGCCGCTAGTTACACTTTTTCAGACGCTTTGCCATTAATGACTACTCTTTGTTTCCGTCCATTAAGCCAATTTTCGATCCATTTGAGAACATTACCATCAATTCCGAGAGAATGAAGTTTAGCTAATAAGCTTCTATGTGCACTTTATCAAACGCTTTTTGAAAATCGAAATATCGACTGTTTTACTCTCGTCATATATATTTACAATATTATTAAAGAAATAGAGCAAATTAGTAAGACAAAAACGATTAGTAAGACAACGAACGAACGAACGACAAGAACGCAGGAGTTAGTCGGTATTTTCAATCTTTCATCTACTGAACCAGTGAACTCTATTATGTTAAAAGCCGTGTTGAGAATCTTTGATTATTTTAATAATTTCTAAGTGATTAACTATTTTGTCCCGAACGATCGTCTCCAAAAGCTTCCCAACTACTATATTGAAGTCAGACTAATGGAACGACAAATTCCCGGAAGCAATTTGTCCCCTTTTTCAAATATTGGCATAATGTTTGCAAGTCTCCAATCGAACGGAACTTCCTCAGATTGTAACGATTAATTAAATATACAATATATGTATGTGAGAGGAGAGGCTATTGCGCAGTTCATTTCTTTAAGTACCTTAGGTAGAGCTTATCTGTACCTGGAGTTTTATTGGGTTTAATTTTACCTATGGCCGAGAATACTTTTTCACTAATGGTAAAATCGTGAAGCTTTAAATAATCACTGAGAATGATTACGGTAACGGGAATGTTCATAGTTTCGTTAATGAAGATGGAAGAGAAGAATTCATTTCAAACTTTCGTCATTTGTAAAGTCATCGTAAATTTTTTAGTTGTTTTCGCTGGTGAGTGAAAAGTGAGCGAGTGCGAAGCTACTTTTTTATTCCTAACGTAATTATAGAATTCCTTCGGATTGGATTTAATTTGGTTCACTATATAGAGCTCATAGTTGTCATTACTTTTTACTTATTTGTGCCTACTTCTCAAGAGCTTGTCAGCATTTTCATCGCACAAATTATTTGTTTCTTTAAACTTGAAATACGCGTTCTTTTTAACGTTAAGCTACTTTTAATTTCAGCATTCCACCATTTAGGTTTAACAGACTTTGCCGGTCTCATTTTACGTAATAGGATATTACTTGATTCTAAACGTTTAAAATAATTAAAAAAAAGAAGTCCATGTGAAATTAATATCATCACCCGATAGAGCCTCATCCCAATTATGGGTCGAAAGTTGCAGTTTCGTGTCACGAAATTTAGCTCTTTAAAAATCCAAAACGTATTCCAGGCTCTCAGAATTATGAACATTAATTTTAATTTCAAATGTTATTTGCCTATGATCACTGGTAGATAAGTAGTCTCCTACAGAGATATTATCAATTAAGTCTAGATCTGTACTTAAAACTAAATCTAGAATATTGCATTCTCTAGTAGGTTCGTTGACCATTTGAAAAATTGAACTTTCAAGCAAACCCTTGTTCAATCAACGACCGGAATTAGACTGTAAAGCACCACCTAACTCCCTGCAAAGTAAATTAAGATCTCCTATAATAATCGCACCATGTTATCATGTTCGCTACTTACATCAAAAACTAGTTCCTGAGGTCTATTATCACTAACGACAGTCTGAGAGGGAAGCCTATATACTAAACTTAGTTCTTTCGTGAGTTGTCTTTCATTTCAACATACGTCGCATTTATATTAGCAATTTCTGCAATGTTTAATTATGGGTTTTAAGTACGACCGAACGGATATTACTGTACCACCCTTTATTTCTATTTTATCATCGTTAAACATCTCATAATCAGGAATATGATATGCTCCGAGAAAATCTCTACTCTCTGTATTTAACCAGGATTCAGTAATTGCTACAACCAATGAGCACAGACATGATTTTATAAAGGGGTTGTGGCAAGCCAGTGATCGTTACAAACAGCACTGGTACACACACACACACACACAGACACACACACACACACACACACACACACACACACACACACACGTATATGTGTCAAGGGAGGATCCAGAAGCCCGTCTGCCGCCTGGTCTCTGCCCCCTTTGCCTGCGCTACTGCAGTACAACCTCAAATTTTTGTTCAAGGACAATACTTAATAGTTCATCAAATTTAAATATTAAACTTCGAGCATTAATATAAAATACGTTTATAAAATCTTGAGTACCGCAGTAGAATCTTGAGGGTCTTCGTGGAGGTAATCTATGTGTAATTAATGAAATAATGTAATGTAATAAATTACTAACAATTAATTCAATTCTTCAGCTCCCAAGTAGGCTCGTCAGCCTGTCAGTGGAGCCAAACTCCTTCGCCACTCCACCCTGTCCAACAGCACTCCCGTTTCTTCGAGCCCTTGCATGCTAGGCAATTAATTAAATTCAATTAATTAATTAATTAATTAAATTTTAAACTACTTTGAAATGAATGGGGAACATTTTGAACATTTCTGATAGGGCTCCATAAAAAATATATTTACCAATCAGGTTGAGACTTTCTGGTCAATATATATATATATATATATATATATATATATATATATATATATATGATCCAGCTTTGAGACAGGATATAGGGGATCTAGGGGATCCTATCTGATTTGCAGATAGCTGGTGAGGGAAGCTATATTTTTGGGGTCTTTTTGCGAATAACCTGTTACCCTCGTCGGGATAACATCATGAAAAAGAAAAAACTAGTGTTGGTCATTTACCATTACTTATTCGGACTATAGTGGATTTATTTTCCCAGAAGAGTTCCTTGTTCCATGCACGGTCTGTGTGTATCATGAGAAAACCTCAGGGGACCATTCTGAGTTCAATCCCATATATATATATATATATATATATATATATATATATATAATATATATATGAAAATAATTTCACGAAAGTGACACGTGAAAAATATTATGATGAATAAAACCACGAAGGGAAAAGAAACACAAAGTGGTGCTCAAGCGCTTTCGTCTAATGACATCTTCAGGAACACTGAAGTAAATAAAGAGTTCAAGACTATATATAGGTTACAAAAAAAAAATATATATATATATATAAATAATAAATATAGAAATAAAAATTGTGGGAGGAGCATACAAATTTGTAACGAAAACTACCAAAGTTTAGCACTTTGCCCGAATTCAACACAAGATCAAATGGATTGTTTACAACCAATTTTATAGATAATGCCTGAATGATATATAGGTCACAAAAAAAAAGAAAATAATAAATAATAAAAAAAATAAATTGAAAAATAAACATTGTAAGAGGAGTATACAAATTTATAAGGGTAAATTACCAAAGTTTTAGCACTCTGCTCTTCTTGTCTAAATCCGTTCTGAACGAATTCAAAACAACGGGATCGAGTTGAAAAAGACCTTTGCTCATGTTAAAGTCATTTGTAAGTTGGATAATAGCAGACTCAAGAATATTTCTATTAACCATGTTGCTAGAGTGAAACAAAACTGAAGCATTATTCCAATCAATACAATGGGATAACTCTGACAGATGGACAAAAAGTGCACTGGACGACTCTCCCGTTCTAACGGAATATTGATGCTGTTTTACACGCGTGTGCAAATCCTTTCCCGTCTGACCAATGTAAAAGGAATCACATTGTTTACAACCAATTTTATAGATAATGCCTGAATTATTGGTAGGGCTATTTTTTACTATGATATTTTTCACAATATTGTTATATGAAAATACTACGTTAATATCCAAAAGTTTAAGTACATTAGCAATGCCTCAAAAGCCCGGGAAAAATTGAAGTACTAAAATATTCTTTGACAAAGTGCGAGTGTTATTATTCACACGATAGAAGGTTCGTTTTGCCTTGTTAAGACAAGATTCCGTAAACGCAGGTGGGTAGCACAGATCACTTCCAGTACCGTTGATTTTTTCAAATTCGGCATCGATGTGTTCCGGACTGGCGATCCTAAGAGCGCGGAGAAACATTGAAGAAAATATGGCCTTCTTAATCGGGGTGTCATGTCCAGAGTAAAAGTGTACGTAGGACAAATTGTTTGTTTTTCCGATAGATACTAAACTTAAAACCTGGGCTTTCCCTATGTACACGCACATCCCAAAACGGGATTCAGTTGTCTTGTTCCACTTCTAAAGTAAACTTAATGGAGGGGACTTGATCGTTTAACTGAAAGAGGAAGTCATCCAGGTCACGATTCATGGGCCAGATACACAAAATATCGTCGACGTACCGCAACCATGGGATCCCAACCCCCAGGATTCTCGGAATGTAAGTAATTTCGAAAAACTCCATATAAATATTGGAGAGGAGGGGCGACAAGGGGTTGGCCATGGCCATCTCAAAAACCTGTTGATAATACTCGCTATTGCAAGTGAATTTACAGTCTTTGATGCAAAGCTTAATAAGTTCCAAAACGATGTTCTGCAGGTAGTGGCAGGTCGTACTTATGTAATTCTTGGGAGAGAAAGTCAAGCATATCGTCAATCGGCACTTTTGTAAACAATGAACAAACGTCAAAACTGATCAATCTATCGTTAGTTTCAGTGCGTACATTTTTCAATTTTTCAGTAAGATCCATGGAATTTTTTACATGTGAATCAGAGATAGTTCCAAGAATGGGGGACAAGACTTTGACAAGCCATTTGGAGAGTTTATAGGTAATAGAGCCCACCGAGCTAATAATAGGGCGCATAGGGTTGCCAGGTTTGTGGGTTTTAATAAGACCGTAAAGGTAGAGAAGAGAAGGTGAAGTGGACATGAAAAGCGGAATTAAGTCCTTATGATCTTTGAGAATGCGTTTCAAGCCACTATTGAATGATTTGATGATGCCATCCTGCGGGTTCTTCCTAAGTTTTCTCTATGTGGCGGGGTCCTGGAGCAGCTCGTTCATCTTTCTAATGTAGTCCACTTTGTCCATAATAACTATGGTGTTAGCCTTGTCTGCTTTAGTAATATGGAGCTCACCATCTTTTTTTAATTGTAAGAGGCTATCGCGAAAACGTTTAGGAAATTTATCTTCGTAAGTACTATTCGCAGCACTATAGACAAGGCCTTTAACTATGTTAACCAAAGACTGAGGAAGATTACACTGTTTTTCAAACCAAGTAAGACCTGCGTTTACGGAATCTTGTCTTAACAAGGCAAAACGAACCTTCTATCGTGTGAATAATAACACACGCACTTTGTCAAAGAATATTTTAATACTTCCATTTTTTCCCGGCCTTTTGAGGTATTGCTAATGTACTTAAACTTATGGATATTAACGTAGTATTTTCATATAACAATATTGTGAAAAATATCATAGTCAAAAATAGCTCTACCAATAATTCAGGCATTATCTATAAAATTGGTTGTAAACAATGTGATTCCTTTTACATTGGTCAGACGGGAAAGGATTTGCACACGCGTGTAAAACAGCATCAATATTCCGTTAGAACGGGACAGTCGTCCAGTGCCCTTTTTGTCCATTTGTCAGAGTTATCCCATTGTATTGATTGGAATAATGCTTCAGTTTTGTTTCACTCTAGCAACATGGTTAATAGAAATATTCTTGAGTCTGCTATTATCCAAATTATAAATAACTTTAACATGAGCAAAGGTCTTTTTCAACTCGATCTCGTTGTTTTGAATTCGTTCAGAACGGATTTAGACAAGAAGGGCAGAGTGCTAAAACTTTGGTAATTTTCCCTTATAAATTTGTATGCTCCTCTTACAATTTTTATTTTTTAATTTATTTTAATTTTATTTTTTTTTTTTTACCTATATATCATTCAGGCATTATCTATAAAATTGGGTGTAAACAATCCATTTAATCTTGTGTTGAATTCGGGCAAAGTGCTAAAATTTGGTAGTTTTCCTTACAAATTTGCATGCTCCTCCCACAATTTTTATTTCTATATTTATTATATATATTTTTTTTTTTTTTTTGTAACCTATATATAGTCTTGAACTCTTTACTTACTTTAGTGTTCCTGAGGATGTCATTAGACGAAAGCGCTTGAGCCCCACTCTGTTTCCTTTCCTTCGTGGTTTTATTCATCATATATATATATATATATATATATATATATATATATATCAGTGGCGTGCATTCAGGGTAAGCTAGGTAAGCGCCGCCTACCCTAATAAAATCTTATTGAAGTTATTAAAGACAGTACCGCATTTTTCAGAATAGCCTACAGTACACACCCACTAGCCAGTTATGAAGTTTATCATTAGCTACTATAACTACTATAATTATATAATATGTACATATAGTGCGTGTGTTCGCACGCAATACCGCTTACCTGTAGACGTACCCACCGCACGCCACTAAATTATGTGTATATATATATATATTATATATATATTATATATATATATACTGTATATATTGATTTGCTGTACAAAATTAAGTCATTATTAGATAACGCCAAATATTCTCACTGTATAATAATGGGGGACTTTAACGCGCATATTAACTCCGAATTCTTTGTAGAATTAGGTAACATGTGCGAGTCGGCCAAATTAAGTATAAATGATGTAGATGTATTTGGGGTAACCAGTGGTAATTTTACATATGTTAGTGATATGAGTGGTACCACCAGCTGGATTGATCATTGTCTCTCTAGTAATAATGTAAAGGATCGAATTGTCAGAGTTCATATTCTGCATGATTTCCTTCTTTCTCATCATATACCATTAGAACTATTAATTAATTTTACCAATTTATGAGCAACACGACATAACAAGAACTCAATAGGTGAGAATAATCGCGTCGATTGGTCTAATGCTAATATGCAACGGAGAATAGAATACAAAGACAGAACAGGTCACCCCTTTAATAACTTAGAAATTTTGCATCTTGTCTGTAGTAATCTTTGCCCAAATGATTCTTACTGTAAACTCATAGATAGGTATTATTGTAAGATAGTATCCCTGTTAAGAGAAGCAGGAAGCCCCCTGATTAAATCTTACAACTATCTTACTAAGATTATTCCTGGATGGATTGATCTTATTGTCCCTCTGAAGAGGGAATCGAAAGACGCCTACGATTTGTAGTGCTTTCATGGTAGACCCAGATTAGGACCAGTATACATGAATATGTGTAGAAGTCGGGGTCAGTATAAGGCGGCCATAAGGCGATGCAAACAGGAAGAAGAGTCTATTCGAGCATCAAAACCTGTGAAGCTCGCATAAATAATGATAACAATTTTTTGGAAGTTTGTTAAGAATCAAACGGGCATCAAAAGTGTCCTCCCTCCGACAATCGATGGGATGTCGGGGAGGATGAAATTACAAAGGTGTGGAAAAACCACTACTCTAACATTCTTAACAATGTGAGTAGGGATAATCTTAAGATAGATTGCAGCGAAACGCCTATGTGAGGGACAAGGGAAAATACTTTGATATCACTTCCTGAAGTAAAGAGGTTAATTAAAGAGTTAAAGACTGGTTCTGCGTCAGGGGTAGATGACCTATCTAATGAGCACTTAAAATATGCTAATGACTAAGTATGTCTGCATATATCAGTAGTATGACCGAAAAAAGTTGGACTGCAATTGCAGTGCAATATTGATGAAATGAGTGCCAATGCCCCCCCACCCCACCCCCCTTGTTGCAAGGTGCCACCTCCCCCCAAAAAATGAAAAAAGGGGGAATCTCCCCAGCTGCAACAAGCTGGGGTAGTCCACTAACCTAAGAGAAGAGAGAGAGAGAGAGAGAGAGAGAGAATCTTACGTCTGCGAGACACAGACGCATAATGGGAGCTCAGGGTAGCATCATCTGGCTTAGAACTCGAAATCCGCCAGCTGGCTTAAGCAGCCAGTTGGCAGTTGGCTTAGAAGACTTAGAAGGCATAAATGGCTTGTATATATTAATAACCTTCGAGCGAATTAAAAGCGCACACAAACGCACATACACTCCCCGACCATATGTACACCCATAGATCCCCTATTATTACACACACAGACACCCAACGTATATAAAAAGATGCATGTAAAGTCACAATAGCAAAATATATACGAGCATGCTGAATAACTACCACACAAAAAGAATACCTCCCGACAACCATCACCACAACCACCAATCTTCTAAGTATAGATTTTTAGGAGCTTATCCCATCAACACCAGTAGCCGAGATGAGAGCTACAACCAATCGCCTAGACCTTAAGACCTCTCAGCAGTAACACAGTATTACACAGCCGCCGTACCTACGGCATTACTTACCAACACCTGACCAAAGCCGCCTTACCCACGGCTTTTACTTACCAGCTCCTGGTAGACCAACAAGGTCTCTAAATACAACCCAATTAATAGACAAAGCTATTAAGCATAAAGAAATACGTTTATGGGACCAGGGAGTAGACCGACAAGATCTAAAAAAAAAGAGCAACGCTACTATTGAGCATCTCATGGTGGAAAGCCACCACGAGGCCAATTTGACGCTTGGTGGGCAATCTTTTAAACAAAACAAACAAATTTTCACCTTAATATACAAATTTATCCTTAAACTATAACATAAAAAGCATTAATATGATTCTCAAAACAAAATAGAAATTAAATTAGGCGTAACTTATTCATTTTTCCTCTTTTACCCAATTATTTTTCGCATTTTAGCCCATCATGTTTTAAGATTAGATGCCAGATTGTGCTATGCATCGAATTAATTCTGTTATTTGCACAATTTTGTACAAGAATAATTCGAACTAACGCAGTACCAGACTTAATTTATTTTACATTAAATTCTCCCAAACTATAAAATTCAGCATTTAAACTAAAGCAATTATAATATTTAGAATATTCAAAATTATTATAGTTAGTATGGCGTACCCCAATAAATATGGCATGTATCACAAAAGTTGCCAAAAACCTCCATTACTCATTTAAAAAACAATTTAAGCATAGAGAATAAACAACGTTTCATAAAGGTGAGTTGTTTTTCAAGAATCGAACATAGACCATCTCCTCTGTGGACTTTAACCCTTTAACGCCGAACGTTTTTGTAGGGTTAAGTCTAAATGCGTGTATTTGAAACGCTAAGTATTCGACTCAGTCGGCGTCAGAGGGTTAATAAATTATATTTCAAAAGGCATCGAACTAACGCAGTACCAGGCTTAATTTATTTACACTAAATTTTCCCAAACTCTAAAATTCAGCATTTAGAATATTTTAAATTATTATAGTTTTAGTAGGCCATGCCCAGTAAATATCGTTTTATAAGCGTATTTATAAAAAAATGGAATTTATTGTATAACCCATTTAATTGCACCTTCTACAATTCAATAAATAAAATTAATATGGTTTTACTCTCTGAGCATATGGAAAAGGTTTCCTACTAATATAAAGATACTCCCACTATCAATTATATTAATATTTAATACATTATAAACGGCTGATTCTTTTTATATTAGGATCCCTAAATGTCAAATAATATTTCATAGGGAAAACTTAAATAAAGTTTATTGAAAAACAACCTTGCATTATGAATTGCTTTTTGCTGTTTCCGAAATTCCCTTAAATATATACAATGATAACCTCTCTTTTAAAGTTTATTGAAAAACATACTTGCCTTATGAAATGCTTTTTGCTGTTTCTGAAATTCCCTTAAGTATATACATATACACTGAAAACTTCTCTCTTTTGAAGGTCATTGAAAAACATCCTCGCCTTATGAAATACTTTTTGCTGTTTCCGAAATTCCCTTAAATATATACATATACACTGAAAATTTCTCTCTCTCTCTCTCTCTCTCTCTCTCTCTCTCTCTCTCTCTCTCTCTCTCTCTCTCTCTCTCTCTCCGTCCTGCGCATGCCCAGAGTTGACTATCGTAGAAAAGGCTAAGCACAGCCCACTGTATGTCCAATCAGGAAGTCAGCGAGCTTGTGATTGGCTTTCTAATTTCTGAGTAAAAATGGGCGTCGTACCACATATAAAAATGGGACACACGAGCAGATCGTGCCATAACAGTTGCTATTTCTACCTGTGAATAACACGCTATACCATCAAGCATGGGCACTTCCAGTCAGACAGAACTCTACTGCTCCCCACAAGTGTTTGAAGTCCACTCTGCAGGGGCTACACTTGAACTTTTCAGAGCCGCGGGAACGAACTACTTTCAACACAATCCATTGCAGAAATTTCTGACGGCGAGAAAGAACCAGCGGAAACATCCATATTTGAAATGTAAGTAGAAATAATTACATAATATTTTAAAAACTAGTTTGTGAAATGTCATTTAAACTGATTTTCATTCTTGGTATATATATATATATATATATATATATATATATACGTATATCGTATCATTCAGTGCTTAATCCTTGCAAGTGTTAACTAATTTTATAAAATTCCATAATAAACTAATTTGAAGTGTAAGATTATTTGACCGGGCTCGACACCCGGTGTCGGCAGGCGATGCGTAGTACCCCCAGCTAATCTTCCTCTTGAACCCGTCCAGCGGTTCTGGGTTCGAGACCTCTATTTTATTTTTGTGGCCTATATTTATTTGCGAACTTATTTATTTTAGTGTTCCTGAGAATATCATTTAGAGGGTGAATTTTGTTCATCAAATAATTACGTGTTAACTTAAAAATTTATAGAAAGTTCTACAGGTAGGCTTTTAGAATTACTAAAACTTTAAAGGTAGGGAAATTCCAACGGTCCTGTGCTCGAGACCCGGTGATGGCAGGCGATGCGTAGTATGCAAAGCTCGGATAAATGTATTTCTGGTGCTGTAAATTAGTCTACTTGTAACTCTCTTCCTATATATATATATATATACTCTGCATGTGATTTTGATGAAAAACAAATGGGTTTTTATTAAAAAAGTTTCAGAAAATGTATGAACTAATCAAATTAATTTAAAATTATCCTTTCTCCTTAAAGGTCCGATGAGGAACTGACACGTGTCATAGCTACTTTTCGTGACAGCTTTGAAGAAAAGCAAATAGTCGACGGCGATTTGGAGATTGAAGTTTTGCCACGCAGTCAACCCAGTGACCTGAATACGGAGGTCAAAGTATTGGCTCACATCCGGTCCAACGAATGCCAGGTCGTCGGGGAACTAATGCAAGTTTTTTACTTTTTGTTTCGGTTAAGAAAAAAACGCAGTGTATTTTCATCAATTTATTAAATGATAGAAATCATGTTTTATAAAATAGTACAATTTTTATATTCAACTTAAATTAGTTACAGAATTAACATCCGTTAAATTTTAAATAAAATACAGAGTACAAGACTAACATTATTGGAGACATCTTATATTTTACACAATATTGTAGCAATTACACATTTTATATGTGTAAAACATTATACAACACATCGAGTGCGCACGAACGGAAAACGATTTTTTATCTGCATGCATACCATTTCATCATTCAGCTCAGTGTGGCACGGGTCGAATGATTTTAAAAAATTTATAAATTCCTTTCCACGTGATATATGTAAGAGAAATGAAAGACAGTACATGCCACAAGTATTGCGAAAGTATCCATGGAATCGGTAGGGATTTCAGACAATTTCGGGGATATGCAGCTGTTCGAGAAATTTTACGGTAATAGAGTCGGTCGTGAGACTAAAACTGGCATTACGTGAGTTCCCCGGATATAGGACCTATGTCCCTATCGGGGAACGACCGGTTACTCCCCCTCAGCATAGGTTTCGAAGGAATTTACGAAGGGGTTCGGGGCTCAGGAGATCCCCCATCCCCTACCGATGTTGGAGGTGAAGTTTTGACACGTGACCGACCATTGCACTACGTCGGTTAGCCTATGATTCCAGTTTAGGGCTAGTAGTCGGGGGAAATCCTCTCCCCTATGATTTAGCCTATGGATAGGCCCGCCGAAGATCGCGTATCTCAGGGCGGTATTGGGTTCCCGGTGTCAAGGGATCGCCGATAAGTCTAATCGTGGTACGACACGTGACGGCCGACCATTGCACTACGTCGGATAGCTTATGATTCCAGTTTAGGGCTAGTAGTCGGGGGGAAATCTTCTCCCCTATGCTTTAGCCTATGGATAGGCCACCCGGAGATCGCGTATCTCCGGGCGGTATTGGGTTCCCGGAGTCAAGGGATCGCCGATAAGTCTAAACGTGTTCCGGGACAACCTGGAGAATTTTGCGAATGGAGCTCGTAGCCGCGTAAAGTGGCCTCTGTAGCCGTTCAATTAATTCTCGGTTCCCCCCCGGGTACCTATCGAAGTTTGACCGTGTCTAACAGCACCTATGAAAAGGTAGGGCCGGGGTGAGCCCAGCCCGGCCGCAGACCCCTCTATAACCCAGGCGTTGACTTATAAGTAGCGCGGATAGGGCCTATGAATGTGCCCAAAATTTTCCATCAATCGCGCAACTAACGCCTCGGTTCGTTGGAGCAGCTATCTCCCCGGTGCCTAGGGCGGCCCCTAGGGCTAGCGATCGGCAATAAGTAGAAGATGGAAAGCCGCGGATTGGGCTAAAAAAGCGCCTAAATCTCGTGAGCTTCAATGGGTAGGTAACATCTATGCGAGGGGTGAGAATGTGAGTTTTAGTCCGTACCCTTCTCACGTATCTACCAGTTGAATTAATCGCCGTAGCAATGTGAGAAAGGAGGCTGCCTATTTCGAAAACTCACAACTTCCTCATTGGGTTGTGCAGACCTGTCAAAGGATGACCGCCCAGTGAATAAAAGTAGTATATTCTTTCCCTATTTTTAAAATAGATGGCTATCCAATGAATCCCTTCACCACCAATAACATCTGTGTTGACAATAATTGCACCGCATTGTCTCGTAGTTGGCAGTTTCAATGTTTCATTCTTTGCAAACACACCGATAAATTTGGAGCGTGTGATTCGGTCACTTCTCATTACTCTCTGAAGTGTATTCGCATCCATTTTAAAAGTCAGTGGCTACACTCCTGAGGCTATCGATTTCTATTAGAGCTTGTGATTCGAGGTATACTAGTAAACTAATAGGCGCGTCTATAGCCTTGGCGAATTCCAATCTTGACTGAGATGTTCCCACTCTGCTGTGGACTTAAGTGTGTATTTACACTAGCAGATAAGTCAGGAGTGATGCCAAACGGATAAAGGTCAAATTGCTCGATGAATTCTTACTGCCTTACCCCAATCCCAAGCTCATCAGAAGCACCGGCAATATGGGCTAGATTCTTCTATGCTTTCGCGCAAAGCGGGAACACAGTTTCTGATCCGTATCCGAATCCGTATCAATTACCCCGCCCAACGCAACGCCATTGACGTAGAGTTATATTTTTAAGGCCGAAATTTTCGAATTTAAAGGCGTTCTTTTTATATTTTCCATTCACCGAAGCGTGTTCTTTCATTCCAATTAATAGCCTTTTAGGTAGAGCCCCCAGGGCAATGTTTTATATCTGTTTCGAGGCCAACCCTGCGGGGACCGTAGTTTGATCTGTACTCTGCTAATTGGGTATTTTGCTGTGGCATGTAGTAATTTTTTTTCAATTTCTATTTGTTCTGGTGAACTTAATTTCACTCGCCGTACGCGAAGGTGTTTCCATAACATGAACCACAACGGGTTTTTCGCCTACTTGATCAGCTCCCAGCTTTATGCAGATCTCAGGATTCGTGCTGGTGAGCTTTTTTCATGTCGATGCCGTTCATAAGCAGTTTCTCCTGGACTGTGAAGTCTGTATGAAGGCGTCCAAACCATTCGTATATCTTCTTAGAATTTGTAAATTTATCTTTCATACTACTTTCGTCATTAGTCTGATAACAGCCCTCGGCAGTTAAAAAGGTATCCTTCGCTTCTTTTGAAAAGTTGAGGACATTTTCCAGGTGATAATAACCCGTTTGTGCCGAAATGTTGACCTGATTTTAAAACACATCACCCTGGCTGAATATGGAGTGTAGAAAGTTTGTTTCGGGAAATACAACATATTTATCATCGCACTCCGTTCCATCTGAATGGCCTATACCTAGTTTAGCGTACATGTGCATGCAGCTTTGATCAAAAAAGTAAGGACCTGAGCTGAATATCACGAATTCTATAGGAACACCATAGGAATTAATTGTGTTTAATGGGTTAATTGCAGAGCTGGGCACCGCAAACTCAAAATGACTTCCGCAATCGCAAATCCGCAAACTCAAACCTTACCTTCCGCAACCGCAAATCCGCAAACTGCTTGCCATTTTTTGTGCCGCAAACGCAAATCCGCAAACGCAAACCATATTTCCAATTTTTACAGTGCTGGGCACTTCCGCAAACACTTACGCAAACCGCAAATTCCGCAATCGCAATTTTAACTATAAAAAGTATCCAAAACATTAAAGAGGTATAAAAAGTTTTTATATCTTTTTAATGTTTAATGTTTTAGCCTTGTTTTTATTAAAAACAAGGCTAAATAATTTATTACAATAAATCACTATTGTAGAAGAAATAAAAATACTACATATATTGATATATTATATTGAACGAAAACACCTCCTGCATGTAAATAGTAAATAAATTAAATAATAAATTAAATCATTTGAATTTCATAAATTTTTTTGAGACTTAGACACGTTAGAGAAGACTGTACTGTAACTGTAGTAACTGTACACACATTACATTACACAAGTTAAATTAAGTTAACACTGTGACTGTACACAACTTGAGCGGCGGAGTGGCGGGAAAGATGACGCGCTGCCTGCCAGCCAATTGGCGGCCAGTGACAGCAGCGTCACAGCACTAGCGGGCTTGGCCAGTGGCCACGTGGGAAATTTGCGGAAAGATTTGCGTTTGCGGTCTTAGTTCCGCAACGCAAATTCACTAATTTGCGATGACTTTGCCGCAAACGCAAATCCGCAAACGAAAAACATACTTCCGCAATTGCGGAATTTAATTTGCCGTTTGCGGAAGTGTTTGCGGAAGTGCCCAGCTCTGGTTAATTGTAATAAAGTCACTGTGCTCAATAGAAACTTGTGTTGGGGACATGTCGAAGAGGGACAGCTCCGATTTACAATATTGTGAGCTGCACGGATGGATGAAGCGTGCCATGACGAGTCAGAAATAATGCCACCTCTCTCGACAAGTAGTAAGCAGCCTATGATTCGTGAGATCAAAGTCCTTAGCTTATATCAGTTAAAAAAGTTATCAACCATAGGTTTCATTCGCTTAAAACACTTCTTTTTGAATGTCCTTTTACGTTTAACGCCACGTGCTGGCAACCCCTTCTTATTCTTCTTCCGGACGACCCTCTTCCCACCACTATGCATTTTTCTCTGCATCTTTGATGATTTCGTCCCGTGTACGTTTTAAGTGCCTTTTTTAGAGCTTCATTAGGTCTATACCCCGCCATTGTGTCTTCTACCATGTTAAAACCTGATTGTAGCGCCTTCCTCCCGAGGTATCTGGCGCCCCTCTTCAAAAAAGGGACAACCGTACGCAGTATGGTTGAAAAAATGGATCCACGCCCATTCCCACGCTGATATCTCACCCCTCGATAGACTATGAAAGGCCTTCGCGCCATTATAACTCAGTGAGATGAAAGTGCAGCTTCACTGTTAAGCTCCCGTCGCCGAATGGGAAACTTTTTCCCTCAATCGTTCTATATATATTGAGATATTGGTTAATAGACTAGTGGCGACATTCACATAATGGGGTTGTCATATGTAATGTTCAAGCTCTTCCTCCTATGGTTGGGTATGTGAGCGATACGGAGCTCTGTTACAGAGTTGGCCAGGGTGTTGTTAGGATGTACAGAGAGGGAAGAAGAGGACGATAGTGTGACACAGAAGTGGTTAGGCGCCATGTTGCATAGTATTTAAGCTTCATTATTCAGCTTTTATATAGGTGTTGAAACTTTCTGTGTACCCTAGCCATTCCACCAGGTACATTTTTCTCTTTCCTGAACCTTTGCTGCCAAAATTTTTTTCAATTTTAAGCACATTTTTTTTTATATTAAATGTCACTTTCTGCAACTTCTCGCGGTAAAAGCCTCCAGCGATTTCTTCCCCATTCAAATCTTCAAAGTAGTACAACATTATCTCGCCTTTAGGTCTCATAGCCCTAACTTTAAAAATCTCAGGTGTCCAACCTAGTTCAAATCCCTTCGCGAATTTATTTCCCGAACGCGATAGCCTTACATAATCATTGGTTTTGAAACATGTAGAGTGTGGCATTGTTCTACAAATATCTCTTCTCACCTCACGCTCTGGGTGCGTACCTCTTTCTAAAAATTCGTTAGGTGTTGTCCCAATCGCACGATGGTGTGAACAGTTGTATGATGAGGCCAATGATTTGAGAATGTTTATATATCTGTATGTGTTTTTGTGTGTAAACTAGCGATGCATGCGTTCCTTTATGATACGTTGAACTCTTTCAGCTAAAGAGGCCTTATGTATAGAATTGCTAGTGGAGTGGCTGATATTAAACTCTGCCAACATGTTCTGAAAAGCTCGGCCTATAAATTCTTTCCCCATATCCGTACAAAAATAGCCTGGAATCCTGTTTCTCTCAACATTAGCGTTTCGGTGGCTTTAGCAACTGTTTCAGGTGATTTATTTTTCAGAGCAATTAGCCACAGATATCTAGAGAATACATCTATTATGAATAGGATGTAGCGGTAGCCATCGTTATACACTGAATATCTTCGCATATCTGTTAAATCCGCTAGCCAAATAGAGTCAATCGAAGCCACTGTTGTCTTGGTTGTTTTAAACCTTTTTCTCACAGGCTTATGAAGTGTAAAGCATCCTGCTCCGGCAAAAACCTCTCAACATCTTTTTTCCCTACTCCATCATTGTAAACACCCCTGTACAGTCTATCAACACCATCGTAGGAGGCTGGGCTAGAAATGTCATAATAGTGTCTTCTTAATATGTTAGCCATTTGCGTATTTTAGAGGCACGTGGCGAGGGCTGACCGTTGTTGTTTGGTCTCTTCTTTCTCCTCTTCAGAAATGCTACCGTTGGGGATGGTGGCGTACTCAGTTGTGGCACATGCGAGGATTGTTCCAAGTCTTTTAACCTCTTCAGATTTACTATCAATGTTTTGGGGACATTTATTTGCCGTAGTCTTGTTAATATGCTTCCATCCTGATGTTGACGGCCTACCCCACTCTCTCACCAGATCGTGGACGATGTCAACGATATTCGAGCCCTATACCTTTGTTCCTTCATCAATGAACTCCCCTGTATCGGTCCACTGTATGATGGGGTCCTAACTCAATAGATTATAGAGATTAAACCTTTATTCCTCAATATATATGTGGGAGACTGCTTTTTAATATCTGCGCTGTGTCTAAAAGCTACGGGGACCTCTGTCTTATTCTTATAATTTTCGTACTCATGAAGAAATTTCTGCAGAGCTTCTTGGTATAAAAATCTTTTCTTATCAGATGACTTTTCACTTTTAATAGGTCTAACAATTCGTTTTCCATTCTTTTAAGCCTGCTTTTACAGGGTTCTAGAACCGTGTCTGGACTCTTTGAGCTTTGCAGTGAAGCATACACTTCGTGTGGAATCACTTCCACTTTCTTCATTATATTAATCTAGTCAGTAAAGGCACCAAAACTGAAAATAAGATGGGGAGGAATGAACCCCCCTCTTTGTACAATAATTCACTATTTCTTCCTCACAGTTTGACTTTTACGAGCGAGTGTGCGTATTATGTTCTTGTAACGACGTAGGCGAGCCTTCTGAGGTGGTTTCATTGGTACATTACATTTTATAACATTAAGACCGATTTCACAGATGCATTTTAAACAGTCCGAGTCGATATTTTAACGAACATCTGTTGCAGTGCCCGGGGCAGTCGATGATAGATTTTTATTAATTCATGGTATTTTTTTAACCTCTTCGTCATTCTGGAATAAACACCGTTTCAGGTTCGTTTGGGAATATATTCGTTCTTAGAAGCACATTAAACGTGTTTCGTGGGTGAAGGTCACAAAGCAAATATCCGTAACGTTGACGTGTGGCTTCTTTATAAACTTCCAAAAACTTCTTATGCTGATTCGGGAACATTTGATTGGCGAACACCCCAATTTGTGACAAATCTCTACGTTGTGTGAATAAAACTAGATATTGTATATTTAACGACACATCGCGCATGTATCTATTTTTGAAAAATAGATTCTGATTGATGAAGAACACGCTTTTAAGATGGTTGGAGAACACTATAAATATCTCGGCAAATGTTTTATCCATTTCTAGCATGAGATCATCAATTACAGTGATTGTATGTTCATTTCCCTTTAACGGATTAACGTCATATACACATTTGTGGGACAAAATATCATCTTGGTACTCGTTGAACATTGTCTGGTACGTCGAATAGCACCAAATGACTTTATGCACAAATTTTGAGAACATCTCCCCCTTATCTTTAATGATTTTAAGCATAAATACAGATTTACCACATCCTATAGGACCAGATATAATACATGTGGACGGGCTCATGAACCCGAATTTTTCTACAGAATATATCTTTAGCACATCACGCCCCTAAGTGGAGCATCTACAAAATATAATAAAAATATAAGTGGTGTTCCTTATATTCTAGTCTTGTTTCTCCTCTTCCACAGAACCGTGAATGACGACGAGATACAGCATCATGTCCCCATCATCGATATTACAGACGACCCCGATGACAGTGTAGTTGTGGTTACAGACTCCACACCCGCTGACGAACCTACACTAGCGACACCTGTAACACCACCACGCGACAATTCAAAGCGGAGGCATGATGAAGAGCCTTCCACGTCAGGTATAAAACGTGCCAGGAGTGCACCGGTTGTTAGACCCCCAGTAATAGAGCCCCAGCCCTCTACGTCTTACGACACACCCCCACACTTGCCCCTTCCTCAAATAAAAATACGTTCCCTTATTCCTGTTTAATTATGGACACATCCTCCACAACAGCAGCAGCTTCTCCTGCTGTAGAGGAAGGTATAACATTCGAATTAGTGCGCACCGCCACCTCCACCCCAGACCTGACTAGAAATCGATAGGTAGTCAGGGTTTACCCTGGAATCCTGTATACCAACGGTGTTGAAAACGGTCTGCGGCGCGTAGTTGAACGTATCGTGGAGTTTGCCTTTCAGAACCGCGACGAACGTGAAATCAGGACGAGGTTGTCCTTCGGGTTCGGGTCAGATGACGGGGCTGTAGATGATTTTTGGATAGTAATACCATTCAGACGCTTGGCCGCTGTAGATATAAAATATATCCTGGGCCGTATAATGCAGGTCTCTCAAAGTAGTACAGCCTTCAATATGGACAACTTCACGGGAGATATTGACAGAGTATTCCGGGTTGCGGGTCATCTTGCCACACCTTATACTCTTAACTTCTATTCTCCGGTTATTTACAGAAAGCATATAAACGCCGAGCGTGGTTGCGGTTTTATAGCAGTAGTCTTAGCCCATATGTTCACTGTGCTAAATACAATCGCGTAGAATATCTGGTTGCCTACGGTTGTGCAGCGTGCCCGTAAACTGCCTTCAGATTGCAAGATCGAGTTTGACGTAATATGGGTCCTGAAGAAGTGAGAAGGGTGGAGCAGGAAATGAATGTTCGTATAGTTGTATATGGAATGGGTGATCGTCGCAGGACTGTGTATGTTTTTAAAAGCTGTGTGAGAGACCGTATAAGACCTCTACTTATTTTAGGGCTGTCGTGGTCAACGTTTATCCCCATCCGTAATATAAGGGCTCTTTACGCTAGTTATGATAAAAGTCGAAAATATGGACGGCATCATGATTTGTGTAAGGGATGCCTCGAGTTTGCGGATGATATAGTGAAACATTGTAAGGGATGCCACATGTATGTGAGCAGAGTAAAAGCTCCAAATGTGAAAGTCGTGTAGTTGAAGCTGACAAGGACTATAATGTGTGTAGACGTACATTTTTCAATAATAAATGCTTTGAACTACATAAGTCAATTGGCACTTGCAGGAAAATGAGAATCTGTGAATGTGGTATGTTTCATATGATGGATAATTGGGGGAAATTCAAGCATAAATGTGATGAAATTCACTGTTCTACATGCCATGAGAAATGGTATAAAGCATGTATGCTATATGAAAAATGCTGAGCCTAAAAATAGAGGATCACTTTAACATATTGCTTCCCAGGAACCTTTCTTTAACATATTGCTTCCCAGTGTATATCACTTCAACATATTGCTTCCCAGTGTTAATCACTTTAACATATTGCTTCCTAAAAATAGACACTACACAACCAATTACAGTTACATTACAATAGTTTATAATATTTAGAGATTGCTAGTCAAGAAAATGTAAATTTATGGACAACTTAACTTATTATGCTTTGCCATTGTTTGTTTGTTTGTGAATGTAAAATATTTGGATCACCTGAAGATCAGGGCCCCCCATCCTTCTTTAGTTAGCCTTATAAGGCTAACTAACGAAAATATCACGACCTAACCTAACCAATCGTTAGGTCAACTGTACGCCCTTGACGATTGGTTAGGTTACGTCGTAATATTTTCGTTAGTTAGCCTAGATTACCAACCTCTTTCTAACCAACCAACCTTTCTCTTTTTAACATATTGCTTCCCAGGCGGGATCACTTTAACATATTGCTTCCCGAATGCTTTGGGAAGCAAAATGTTAAAGTGATCCAAAATAGACCTTGTATAACTGTGTACTACGTTATAGAAACATATCCGGTTGCTGAAACCAAAGAGGTTATCCCACATCTACTTGGAAGCCAGACTCTCTGCGATGAGTGCATGGATGCTGAGTGTGATGAGTGTCACAAATGTAGTAAACGGACAAACGTTTTTAAAACGATTGCACATGATAGCCCTGTGAAACTCTCTGTGTCCTATATTGTCAAGTTAGCGTACAAGTTCAAAAAAATGAGTCTATATTCTTGCCCTTAACGGCGCAAAATTTGACACACAATTCCTTTATAAGAAACTGATTGAACACGAGTCATCGGAGATATTTACAGGCGACCCATTGAAAAGAGGAAACAAACTTATACAAATGCAAATAAGAGGTAATGTTCAGTTTAAAGATACTTTATTATTCACACCTTGTAAACTAGCCAAGCTACCCAAGGTGATGGGAGTAGCCGCCGAAGTGTCAAAAGGTATTTCCCTTACACTTTCCTCTTTAGCGACACTTTAAATTACGTGGGACTACCTCCCCCAAACATTACTTTATCTATGCCAGCATGTGTGATAGTGAGCGTGAAGATTTTGACCGTTACTACAACAGTTTCACTGAAGATATTCCTTACACTATAGCGGATGAATGTGAGCGTTATTGCGTGAATGATGTGCGCGTGCTTAGAGAATGCTTCCAGCTATTTAGAAGGATGTACAAAGATCGGTTCAACTGCGACCCGTTGCAAGTCGCAATCACGATCGCCTCATTGTACTTTACTGTTTTCAAGAACAATTTTATGCCTAAAAACACCTTAGCTGTCATTCACAGAAATAACCCTCGCAGTTATGGGCATAAGGCTATTTACTGGCTCATACACCTACAACAGCAGACCGGTGTATATATAAAACATCCCCACAGCACGGGAGAAGTACTCATTAAGGTCAATGGTCGTTTTTTTGGATTAATATACTGCGTGGTCATTGCAGTTAAATGTACATATTCACGATTTGCGAGGGTGCACTCTCAAGGCATTGGTTTCTGCCCTATGTAGGAGAATTGCGACTTCTGACTGATCGAGGCCCGTAGTGTAGTGGTAGCATGTCTGACCGGCAATCGGAAGGTCCTGGGTTCGATTCCCGGGCGGTCACCTCATTTTTCATTTGTTGTTATTTCTCTTCCTCGTGTGCAGAACACTCCTCTATACTTACGTCGTTTCTATACATTAATATACTGCGTGGTCATTGCAGTTAAATGTACATATTCACGATTTGCGAGGGTGCCCTCTCAAGGCATTGGTTTCTGCCCTATGTAGGAGAATTGCGACTTCTGACTGATCGAGGCCCGTAGTGTAGTGGTAGCATGTCTGACCGGCAATCGGAAGGTCCTGGGTTCGATTCCCGGGCGGTCACCTCATTTTTCATTTGTTCGTTATTTCTCTTCCTCGTGTGCAGAACACTCCTCTATACTTACGTCATTTCTATACATATATATATATATATACACACACACACCTTTTTACTTGTTAACGATATGTTTATTTTATTTAATACGTGTATTTGAATATATATACACTGTATATACCATGAATAATTCGATATGTTTATTAAATAAATCATGTTTCAATTAGGGTTTCATTTTCTCCTTTGTGTGTGTGTGTGTGTGTGTGTGTGTGTGTGTGTGTGTGTGTGTGTACAGGAAAAAACTCCTAAGCTCCGCCCACTGTATGATCGATCAAAGGTCACGTGACTCCTGCTACTACCTGGGCATATCTCTACCCCTGCGTGCTCAGTTGACCGCTGCAAGCCTTGGATCTCAGGCGTGTATTTGAAGAAATCTCACGTAGACGAAAAATAGTGATGGCTACCTTTGATATTGCGTGCTCGACGTTTATGAAGTGCTATTCGGTTAAGTCAGAAGATGTAGTGAATATGAAAGACTCCCTAGCCCTCCCTCCTTTAAGACTTTTAAGGTTACATTGAACCGTGCGAAGCGTGAGGGGCAAGAGGTTCAAATACTCTATGGATATTCTGGCGAGAGCATTGCAGGATTTCGTGGCACAAACGATATACTGGAATTCGTTGTTGGGCTAAACTGTATAAAAGCGTACATATATCGTGAAGTGAAAGAACCAACACGTGCAGAAGAGAAGCAACGGGTATGGGAAGTGAATCTTTTTGATGAGTGGTGTGACAAGTGGTATTATGTCATGCTGCATCATACCGAGTACGCGTACCCTGCGGCTCAAATATTTTTACCACTACATTCTTATATTTCATGACGAGGTTCGCAGTGAGGTTGTAGCTAAAGGTCTGTGTGCGTTTTTAATAGAATTTAGAGAGGAGTTTCGCTTGCTAGGCAAAATGGATAAATATGGGCACATGTTTCTCTCAAATGTGCGCCGGAGTGTGAATAAAATGTGTTTAGTTCGTGAAAATCATCCTGAACGAAAATCTTTGGTGCGCATTCTGGGGAGTGATAAACATTAAAGCCCCTATTGCTCCATGTATCGGAAAAATTTTGATTGCCTGGTATAATGGGCACAAGTATTCACATGATTCTTTCATGCTAGAACAAACCCGTACACGAAACATTAGCGTTTGGTATGACTCGTCCGTGTGACTCGTTTCCCACACTTGTCTCGGCGCCAAACCACGCACTGGCTGTTCATAGTCGTCTCAGAGCTTGACCCGACTGGACGTGCACTCTCGCAATAGAAACCGATGGAGCTTCCTTTGAGCAGCATTCTCAGTGCCGTATACGATGTGTCCGTGAAGAAGTCATTGCTGGTGTTCAGACGTAAAACCGGTGCCATTAACTATGTACTTGAAACGACTTGTAGACAAATAAACTCTCGTAAACGTAATGTTGTTTATTTAAGTGTTGAGGAGATGAATAGTCTTCGTGATAGTTGAGAAGTGGAGCGAGGATCGTTATAAAATACCTGCAGGTGTAGGTACAAGAAGAGATTAGTGATACCCCCTCATATGCCATTTTTGTAAGTTGTGTATAAATAACGATCAGCCATGCATTTATATACGACTGATGTGGAAGAATGCATCTAATAATAATGTTGTTGTCCCCACACGACACCGCTTCATCCAGAATGTTTGAAATCGTTGGTTTCCACAAGCTGAAGCCTATATTAGCCGCACTTGTTACGGATATGCTTTATTTTGATACGGTTCTTGAATACGCATACACCGCTCTGCTCGACGGGTTTATCGAGTGTAGGAAAGAACATGGCGAGAATGGTCTAGAGCTGGATGCTTATTTAAAAGGTTTAGACTCTTCGAAATATCATGAACTTAGGTACAAAGGACTTGAGAGGTACAGGGCAGAGCTCACCTACACTGTTCACCAGTGATGTAGGTCTCGAGATCGGTCTCGGTCTCGAGACCGATCTCGAGACCCAATTTTCAGATCTCGATCTCGATCTCGGTCTCCGCTATTTAGATCTCGGTCTCGATCTCGGTCTCGACAGACGCGGTCTCCGTTTTTCTCCCCGAGACCTTTCGAGACCTCTCGAGACCGTAATGAAAAATACCGGTATATTTTTTATCATTAAAATTTATTATAGATCTCTTTGGGCTGAGTGAATGTTGAATTAATGTCATATATATATATATATATATATATATATATATATATATATATATATTATTTAGACCTTATGCTAATTGCCATGCCTCTGTTTATAGTACCGATATGTCAATTTATTTTTCATAGAAATGGTGGAAAAATGCTATACAGGAAACTCAAGCACGGAGAATGAGCAGATACAGAGAGACAGCGCTCATTCTCACAGCAGCGATGACGAAATAAAACAGAGTCAAACCAAAGTTCCGAGACTAATGGCAAAATATCAAAGTTATCGGTCCAAGCAGAAGAACGTTGAAACTGGGAAGATTTTGAACCGCAGGGAACAGTTGCGGCGGTACCTCTTAGAGATCGATGAATCTCATATTTTAGACAACTGCTCTCCAATAAAGTTTTGGCACTAGAAAATGGATAAATTCCCATCACTGGCTAATATTGCCATGACTGTTTTAACAGTGCCTGCCTCTAGTGCTCCAATTGAGCGTGTATTTAGCCATGGAGGCATAATAATGAGGCCCCACAGAAGTCGAACTTCAGCAGATCTTCTGAGCATGCTGATGTTCCTTAAGTGTAATGAGCACCTATCATGCTTTAAATAAATGTACAAGTCAAACTGGGTAGTGGGTACGTTCATTAAACCTTCTGTAACAGATATAAAAGAAGTAAATAAATAAAAGTACGTATATATATATATATATATATATATATATATATATATATATATATATATATATATATATTTGTTAATTTATTGGCTACACTTTTTGCATTCAACGCACTACATCTGAGAAAGTAGTTATTAGTTTATTAATATCCTTAACATAGTCTAATTTCCATAGTAGTGTAAAACAAATTGAAAGGGCATGAGCTTGGTCTCGATCTCGATCTCGGTCTCGAATTTTAAGGGTCTCGATCTCGGAAGGTAGATCTCGATCTCGAACCTTTGATCTCGGTCTCGATCTTGGTCTCACAGGATCAGATCTCGGTTTCGGTCTCAGTCTCGGACTTGGTGGTCTCGACTACATCACTGCTGTTCACCCTGAAGAATTGTTTCTTTATATAATCAGCAGCTGTCGTTAAGACTTAGAAGATTATTTCAACTGCCGCTGTGCGTTGTGAAGAAGAGTTCACGATTGAAAAGCTCAGATCGGTAAGAATAAACCCTCGATTGGAAAGGAATGTTAATAAACTTGAATTTAATAATGATGTTGTGGTTAACGACGCCCTCTTTTTGCGTGCATTTGATTGTATCCTGTCCGTGTTTAAAGAGTGATAATTTGCCAACCAATTGTAAAGTGGGCACAAAAATAGTATTGAGCGAAATGAAGGCCCTTTACATTGAATATAGGAACCCGCACACCTTCAGTGGTGAAATAATGTTAAATCGTATTTATCGCATACTACAAAGCAACAATGATGTTACTGTAGATTCGATCACGTGCGAGTTTGGTATTTTAGTTAAGCGCAATAGAACATAATGTGTATATATAGATTTCTCCTGTACTATTTTGATGTTTATATATTAATTTTTGAATGTATATTTATTTTCTATATATTTGTTAAAATTTTATTAGTTAACATAAATGTGTATATAGATTTCTCCTGTACTATTATCATTTTTGAATGTATGTTTATATATATATATATATATATATATATATATATATATATATATATATATATATATATCGTTCAAAGTGTGTATAGATTTCTTCTGAACTATTTTGAATGTATATTTTCTATATATTTGTTAAAATTTTATTATTTAATATAAATGTATATAGATTTCTCCTGTACTAATATTATTATTTAAGAATGTATATATTTGTATATATCGTTTAATGTGTGTATTTTTGCTGTATATTATTTCTGAATGGATATTTATTTCCTATGTATCTCATGAAATTATTTCCCTTAACTCTTCTAAATAAACAGAATGATGTAGTTGTGTTTTATTATCCAATAAATGCTTTCCCGGTGTGTATATATATATATATATATATATATATATAAATGCACCTTCAATTGTCTATTAATTGCGTCGTATTTAGAGACCTTGTTGGTCTACCAGGAGCTGATAAGTAAAAGCCGTGGGTAAGGCGGCTTTGGTCAGGTGTTGGTAAGTAATGCTGTAGGTACGGCGGCTGTGTCATACTGTTACTGCTGAGAGGTCCTAAGGTCTAGGCGATTGGTTGTAGCTCTCATCTCGGCTACGTGGTGTTGATGGGATGAGCTCCTAAAAGTCTATACTTAGACGATTGGTTGCAGCCCTCATCTCACCATGTGCTGTTGATGGGATGAGCTCCTAAAAATCTATACTTAGACGATTGGTGGTTGTGGTGATGGTTGTGGGGAGGTATTCTTTTTGTGTGGTAGTTATTCAGCATGCTCGTATATATTTTGCTATTGGGACTTTACATGCATCTTTTTATATACGTTGGGTGTGTGTGTGTGTGTGTGTGTGTGTAATAATAGGGGATCTATGGGTGTATGTATGGTCGGGGAGTGTATGTGCGTTTGTTTGCGCTTTTAATTCGCTCGAAGGTTATTAATATATACAAGCCATTTATGCGGCCTAAGTCTTCTAAGCCAACTGACGGAATAAGCCAACTTCCAGCTGGATACTTAAGCCAACTGGCTGATTTCGAGTTCTAAGCCAGATGATGCTACCCTGAGCTCCCATTATGCGTCTGTGTCTCGCAGATGTAAAATGCTCTCTCTCTCTCTCTCTCTCTCTCTTCTCTCTCTCTCTCTCTCTCTCTCTCTCTCTCTCTCTCCTTCCTAAGCTAGGTGTACCCCTTTAGGGTGGAGGCTGTCTCACCTTCTCCCCCAAAGTCTCTTCTCTCTCTCTTAGATTAGGTGGACTTCCCCACCTTGTTGCAGCTGTGGAGATTTCCCCTTTTTTTCCTTTTTTTAGCACCCTCGGGGGTGGGGGGTTGGCACCTTGAAACAAGGTAGGGGGTGGCATTGGCACTTAGTTCATCAATATTGCACTGCAGTTGCACTCTAACCTTTTGCGGTCATACTACTTATATCATTGCTCTTATCAGCCATGCATGCTCATAGCTATATTCCTGCAGAGTTCATGAGGGTATATACCTTGCCTCTGGCCAAAAATAAGTATGGAGACATTCTGTCAAGCAATAATTACAGGCCTATTGCTGTCGCTTCCTGCTTCTCGAAACTACTAGAAAAACTTTTGTTACTCCGATTAAATTATTACCTATGGACATCTAATCAGTTTGGTTTTAAAAGGTCCCACTCAAATTACCTGTGTATTTATCTACTTAAAGAAACAATATATAAATACATTGACAGTAATTCAACTATTTATAGCTGTTTCCTAGATATAAGTAAGGCATATGATAGAGTGAACCACAATATTTTATTTAAAAACTAGAAGACAGGAAGGTTCCCATGTACATATTAAATTTATTGAAATTCTGGTATTCCCACCAATCTTTTACCGTTAGGTGGGACAATGTACTATTCGAATGTTTTGGCTCCTCTTGCGGGTGAGACAAGGCTCCTTGCTCTCCCCTATGCTGTTTAATGTGTATATTGACGGATTAATTGCTTCACTTAATGAGGCAACAGTATGATGTTGTATAAATAACACAAGGATAAATAACTTAGTTTATGCCGATGATATGGTATTAATAAGTCACTCTGTTAAAGGTCTGGATCGGCTACTAAAAGTTTGTGAAGTGTATTCGCACATGATATTCTTTTTAATGTTACAAAAACCAAGGTTATGCAATTTCATCCTAAAAGCTGTAATCAGCCAGCTGATATTAGGTTTAAAATGAAAGGTGAAGTAATTGAGGAAGTACAAGAGTTTAAGTATTTGGGTCAAACTATTACCAGCTCCTTGAGTGATGACTCGGGTATAAGAAAACAATTTCGAAGCCTTTGTGCTAAAGCGAATATGACTATAAGGAACTTTCGGTTCTGTACAAGTGAAGCTAAAGACTCTCTTTCATACTTTCTGCAGTAATATATATGAATAGCAACTCTGGGTGAATTATAAAAAAAGGTTCTGGCAGAACCCTAAATTTGCTGTACAACAGGTCTTTTAGACTCCTACATAAATTACCCCCGAGATGCTCAGCTTCGCAAATGTTTGCTACCCGCAATATCCCGAGCTTCCCGGAGGTAAAAAGACGTGCTCAATACAGTCTGATGCAAAGAATTAAAAAACAACCAACCCGATTATCCAAGCTATCCATGAGTCCTGCCGTTTATCCTTCAAGCTATGGAATTCTTGGTACGAAAACGTCTGTCTGTAGTTCCACTTAACCTCGACATTACTGTATTATTTCTAATCAACTGTATATATTTCTGTCCTTAGTATGTGAACTGTCATTGTATCAATAATATTTGTCATATGGACTATAGTCTGCCAATAAACCTTTTCATTTCATTTTCATATATATAAATGAATATATATATATATATATATATATCCGGCCTCGGACATATTTTGGAGGCTTCGGCCTCGGACCTCAAAAGTGGCCTTGGCCTCGGCCTCGGCCTCGAGGCCAGCTGAAAAGTGGAAATACCTCGTGACTTTCGTGAGGCCTCAGGGAATCCTGATTTGTTCTGTAGTTTTCAACCCCCGGTAACGGTGGGGTGGAGATTCTTCAAGTGGACGCGCTCGGGGTGGATATTCTTCAGGTGAGGACCATGACCTGACAGGTGACCGTATGTGGCGGCATACTTCGATAAATATTATTCAGACAAATGACTAGTCAGACCTGTCTTTGATAAAGACTATTCAGTTAGGTGATCACCGGATTAGTGACAGGTCACTGTGACGTTAGGTACATAAATATTATATATGTCATGGTATATAAATATTATTCAGTCAGTCAGCAGTAGACTAATTGACTTAATGTAGCAAAACTAGTGTGGGGAAAGCAATCTATCAGTTGGTCATCAGTTGAACTGAGCTTATATAATGTGTTTGTGTTATTTATGTGTATAAACTATTGTACTTATCTATTTCCATAACAAAAAATAGGCCAAACTAGAGAAGAATACCACCTAGTATACTGATAACTAGCTACTAGCGTCGATAATTTAGTTTTTCGCCCGTCGTAAATTGTAACATATAAACTTCTAAATAATATTATTTGAAATGAATATATAATATCGGATGCAAACAATAATTTTGCCAATATCGGCATTATAACTGAGATATAAATTGTTATATTGTTTGCAAATAATTTTTTTGGTCTTTTCATTTACTTTAATGACATAAAGTATTATACATATAACTTTAAAAATGTCTGATAATGGATAATATCAGGTGCAAATATACTCTTGAATCAAACTAAGGTCTACATATATAACATGTTGAAATATCAGGTGCAAATATATTCTTAATATTATCGTTATTATATTATTATCGTATATATAATTATATAGTAATGGCATGATATAAACTTCATACTTCTTGGCCTACCGTACATCAGGAAAATCTTTCACATACAGTACAAGCTACAATTACAAATGTTAATGATCTTTGGTAGACTTTAAGACCACAATTTCTTATTGTCAAGATACATAAAACTGCAAAACTTAAAAAAAATAAGGCATCTCCAAATGTAGTTCTGTTTGCAATGCTCGCTAGAGTCGCTAATAATTGTAGCCATTCAGAAATTATACGATCAACACTCAGTGAGTTAGTACAATCTTGAAATATTCTGCTAGATCATCTTCACATCATAACTTTTCATATTATCATAAATACTTGAAATATTGCGGTATATTAAAATGAGAAATAAGAACTGCATGAAATGAGAAATAAAAAGTTATTGGGCTAATGTATGGTGCCCAGGAAATCTTGTTCTGGCAACTGTGTGAACATACTAGTATACACCTCCTGGTGCTTTGTTGCTCGCCTCAAAACTTGTCTCTGTTTCCTTAAACTATTAAAAAACACCTACAATTCCTTCCATTTTTCCATTTCCTGTTTAAATAAAAAAAAATGACCCACAATGTTTCAACCAACAAAACAAAAGGGGGTAGGAAGTAATGGGGGAGGGGGGTATGCAACAAGGGGTGGGGTTAGCCCCCCAAGTTGCATAAAGGGGTGAGGGGTTTTGGGGAGAGAGGGAGAATGACCTACCCCCAAAGGGATAACCCTAACGTGCCCTCGCCGTAGGCGAGTTTGTGAAGCACAAGCGCCGCCCGTAGGGCAGGGAGCCGAAGGCTCTGCTTGTTTAATAATAAGATTATTGTAATACATTTTGATTTAATTTATCGTACTTTTTCAGTCCGTCAGTTTAAGAAAAACGGATCTTTTCCGTTTGACTGCCGCCATTGAAACATAAGAGGTGAGTGCCCCCAGCCTTCTTTACTTAGCCTTATAAGGCTAACTAACGAAAATATCACGACCTAACCTAACCAATCGTTAGGTCAACTGTACGACCTTGACGATTGGTTAGGTTAGGTCGTGATATTTTTGTTAGTTAGCCTTATAAAGCTAACTAAAGAAGGCTGGAGTTTAATTATGTTTCAATGGCGGCAGTCAAACGGAAAAGATCCAGAAAAACTACGATAAATTAAATAAAAATGTACAACAATAATCTCATAGTAAAAACAGAGACAAGTTTTGAGACGAGCAACAAAGCACGAGTAGGTGCACAATAGTTTCGCATATTTATACTGGTAAGTTAAGTTGTGTCTGACTGTGTGACCCAGCATGGTAAACACACAGCGTATCGGTGTTGTGGTGTGGCCGCGTATGATAGATGAACGTGCTTAATGCTTAATAATTCCCTTTCATTAGGTAAGTGAAGTGAGCTGTCTTTGTTTATTAATTTTGAGTAGAATCTTGCTTTACTTATGGATTTCAAAAAAAGAAAAGATACAGGCTGGTGTGAGACTATGGTAGGACTTTTGGTAGGTTACCTTTGGAAGAGCTTTAGGCCTAGACTGGGCTAGATTGTTGAACCTTCCCAAAGCATGGAGGAGCTTATTCGTAAAAGATTTCGAAGTGAGTATCTGCACCCAGAGGTGCAAATACCGCATTCGTTATTTGCACCCGAATATCACACTTCTGGGTGCAAATACCTTGAGCCTAACAATCTTAAGGGCTCGTGAGGCCTCCCCTAAAAAGGCCTCGGCCTCGAGGCCTTTAAAAAATGTATGTCCTTGGCCTCGTCCCCATGCCTGATATATATAAAGTGACCATACTTTTAGAAGCAAAATGCGGGACATTTTTCTATTTTTGGAGTTATAAACTAAAATGACTCTTTTCAGGAGCCAAAAGCGGGACACCCTCTCTACCTCATAGAGGTAGAGAGGGTTTGCCTATCCCCGATTACAATTTGTACAGAAAGTTTTCAAACACCCTGTATATATATATATATATATTAGTGATGGATCGAGTGGTCGGTTTTTCACAACCGCGGTTGCGGTTGTGTTTGCGGTTGTCGAATTTTTTCCAACCGCGGTTGCCGTTGCGGTTATCATATACTAGGAAAAATGCGTAATTATTAACTGGATTTAGCCACTATAGTGCGATTTAGCCACACTTGGTACATAATATATACTAAATAGTATTTATTTAGTAAATACCTTATGTTGAACACAAGTTTTGCAATACACCGCTACCGCTATTTGTGTGTTGCAAAACTTGTGTTCAACATAAGGTATTTACTAAATAAATACTATTTAAATGAAGTATATTCTAAACTTATATAGCTATTATGAAAGAATGGGTCAAATTAATTAAAACCATACTTTGCACTAAGTGTGTTACCAGGATGAGGGACGAGGACCCATCGCACTGTTCATCCCACCTACCACTTTCCCCAGCCTCCACCCATTGGAAAGTTATGGATTATTATTCATTTGAAAAACTAATGTCAAACTTAATGACAGGCAGTGTGAATTTCAAGAATAATATTTTTGCTGCATTTTCACCTTTCAAGCGGCAACGCCTCTCATCGTACAACGTTCCCGCTCCACGCATAAGGAGACCCATCATTTTCTTTTTAAAAAAAGAAATATTTCTAATTAACCTAAAATTAAAATTAACTAAGCTTTTACAACCGCAACCGCACTTATGGAACGGCGGTTGCGGTTACGGTTGCGGTTGTGAATTTTTGTGCGGTTGTAGTGCGGTTGCGGTTGCGGTTGCGGTTATTCGATCCATCACTAATATATATATATATATATATATATATATATATATTAATACTATAAACACCCAGGAATGTCTGTCACGCTCGAAAAGAGAAGATTCTTGATATATATGGGCGATATTTGTATTTTAATGCATTAGAAAAAGGCGTAATGAATTCTACTTTTAATTATAATTTTAAAAAGTGTAAAAAATATTTGCTTTTGCGTTCAGCTTTGAGCCGAAATTTAATCTGCGGCTAAGTTCAAAAATTTACCAAATGAGTTCTTTTTATGCACTTTCATACTGGTGCTGCAACCATTACAGACTAAATATTTTTACGGCTTTCAAAAAGGGGGATTGGGGTAATGGGGAGGGGGTTGGGGTAATGGGGGAGTGGTGGGGGTAATGGGGAGGGGGTTAGCCCCCAAGTTGCATAAGGGGGGTGAGGGGTTTTGGGGGGCATTCAGTTGACCGGGCATTCAATTAACCCGGGCAACATTCTTTTCTATAGTTTTATTGACTGAATAATTGACTCCCCGGTAACTGGGGGGGGGCCTGCGGCTCCACAATTACTGAGGCCAAAGGCCCCAGCACCACGGGCGTAGCTAAATGGGCCCGTAGGGCCCACTTTAGCTAGTATGTATATATATATATATATATATATATATATATATATATATATATATATATATATGGAACATAATTATTACTTCACTGCTTGTATTTTTCTCTTGAGTATATAATTATGAAAAAAATTAACTCAAACTGAGAATGGCTTATATGTATGACATACCAATACACAATATTATCGTACTTGCTTTTCAATTCCCGTACTTTTCAGTAGATGAAATCTTCTGAAGTAACTCCGGAGTTGATTTCAACATAGTGTAGAATTCCATACAGGTTTGACTGAAGTTTATTTTAGTTAAAAGTAAAGCTTTTAGAGTTGAGACTTTCAGTTGTGCTTTCTCAGATGTCCACGTCTTATTCATTTGAGAGAAAGCACGTTCAGTCGAAGCATTAGTTCATGGAAGACAGAATATGAACTGAACTAATGCTGACATTCGTTGATGATTGACATCTCTGGCCTTGAAATGAGTGAATACTTCCACCCAGCGCTGGTCTGTTGATAATTTAGATGCATTCCACTCTGCTACTTTCTCATCACTAATGTACTTTGCAAAACACGTGAACTCATCAAATAATTCAGTGTCAAATTTGGGGTCAAATAGTTGTTTTTCAGCAGCAAAATCCATTGTTTTCTCAACAACTAACCACTTTGGAGCTTGTTTTAATAAAGCCCACTGCATACACTCAGTGTTTGGCAAGTGACCCGACCACTGATCCAAGTACTTAACACATGTGTCATAAAACTCAACTAATATTTTCTTTACAGATAAGGAATCATTAGAATCAATCAACCCATCTTGTTCAAGTTTGTTTACAAGACTCCTGACTGAGAGTAGCACAAACACATTATCTTTCTTCGATTGCAAATTATCCTTCAGATGAGAAATTGCACTCATCACTTCCACAACTGATATATGTTCACCCTCAATCTTTAAAACCACTTGGTGAAAGGTGGCTGCTTGACAGTGCACAAAGTTGAGCCAGATCTCTGATTGTGGGTTTTCAAAAAAGTTTTTCAGTATCACTGGACACTTGCTTTCGCTCAGAAAGTATGATCTTAGACCAAGAAACAACTTGAGTATTCTTTTAACTGCAGGTATTAATGCCAACCACCTTGTTTTACTCTATCCCAGTAACTGTTTATATTCAATGTCCACAAAATCACAAAACTCTTTCAGCTCTTCTACTCGAACAGTATACAGTAGATGTAGAAATATGAATATATTTTTACAACCACTGTTTCCACATCAATTGGCAGACAGTCACTGGCAGACTGAACAGCATTATGTACAATATGTGCAAAACAACCAATCCCAATTAGTTCTCTACCAATGTAGTCATTTAGCTTCCTGAAAATGCTATTCACTCCTTTTCTTGCAGCACCACCAAAATTACAGTTAGTGTTATCACCACAGAAAGCAACTAATTTTCTGCCCAGGTCATGCTCTTCAATAATATCAGTTAAATATTTCACCACAATATCTGAGGTTTCTCCAGGCTGAGATTTAAAGTCAATAAGCTTCACTTGAGCACCTTCATATGGCTAAAAAAGGCGAATTAAAACAGGAAACAGCTTCATGTTTCCATGGTTGCTTGCATCAGTTAGCAATGTTATGCAATGAGCATCCTTTAATTGTTTTTTTTAATTCTGTTTCAGCATATGGTGCAAATACATTTGAAACAATCGCTTCGCAATAAATGCAAAAAACTTCACTTTTTTCTACTGGCATCCTCCTCGGGTGGATACAGAGGAGGATGCCAGTGGGCATCGAAACTGTTGTGGAAATAAATTCTGTCTATTAGAGTGGGTTTTTATTTTCATAAATCGCTTCGCACTTTGTTCTGGCACATGAAAATTTTGGTTCAAAGCATGTTTTCAAAATTTTTGTTGCACAGTCAGTAGATCTGAAGCTTTGATTTTCCCTGACTGTATGGTAAACCCACAAACCCTCAGCAGCAGCTATTTCTAAATCCTTGTTACTAGGCGTCACACTTTTAAAATAATCACTCACTATCTTACTAGATGAAGCACCGATATCAACCGATTTGTGTCTTTTTGAGCCAAGCTGCTTAATAATATCATTAATCCCACCATGTCCAATGCTGAAGTCACTTCTACATTTCTCACACTGTACATCACTTTCTGTTGTTGTTTTTGTAATAAATGGATATTTAGACTGCAGATGTGCATTAAATGTACACTTCCTTTTAGTTTTAACATTTTGTGTTGTCAAACTAGGCCTACGACCTTACGTACGATACAATTAATAACTTTCCTTATCATTCAAACGAAAAAGTTTAACCTAGCTGCAAAAAAAAAAAAGGATGCAGTGATAAAAATTAATTAAGGTTATTAATTAAGCAAACATAAAAACATAAAAGCGTTACACTACAACACAACTTTACACAGAGGCCGCTAATGAAACACTGAAACGCTAGTCGGGAATCACGGCACTGCCGCACGGCGACATGTATCGTACCAGTTCAGTTTGCAAGATAGCATTTAGATTTGGAATTCGGAATGTAGCATAATTCTATTAATTCATAAAGGACATCTAATGTCTAATGTAACAGTAATTTTAATAAAGCGGGACATTTATGAAAATTTGCTCCAAATGCGGGACATTTTCGGGACATTTTGAAAAGAGGGACACGTCATAAATTCGGGACTGTCCCGCCCAAAATCGGGACTCTGGTCACCTTAGATATATATATATATATATATATGGGATGAATTTCACAATTAAACACGTGAAATGAATGAATGATGCAAATCCACAAAGAAAAAGAAAAAAATTATTCTTAGGCTTTTCGTGTATTCAGAAGTACACCTCGTCAGGGAATGAATGGAGAAGGCGAGATTACAAAAAATCTATACATATGTACAACGGGAAAGAAAAACAAAAGGATTAGCACATGATTAACGAGTTAATTAGAGGCAAAAGGTATTTTAACAGAATATTATAAATTTTATACATTTCCGCATTGTTATTAAAATTATTTTTAAAATGGATAAATGCACAGTCTGGAATATTCCTTTCAATTATATCTCTGTTTTTAACGAGCGCTTTAGAACTATCCCACTTGATACTATGATTACATATATACATATGGTTAAACAATGCATTAGAATTATATGCTGTTCTACACGCATATTTATGCTGTTTTACCCTAATATCTAACGGTTTACCTGTTTGGCTTATATATACTAAGTTACATTGTGTACATCCGATCGAATACACACAACCAACCACATTATCCGGGCTATTCTTTATTAGGAGTGATTTAACAGTATTATTATACTTAAAGACTACATTGATATCAATTGCTTTAAGTAAAGTCGGAAGATATTGAAAATTAACATGGTAAGGTAGGCTAAGGATATTTTTACGCTCAAATTCCTTTACAGTTACACTATTATAATACCTATTCTTGGTTTTCCTAAGGCAGTTATCTAAAAATGAAATAGGATAACACTAGCAAAAGGTCGGCGCTACGCGCCGATTTTGCTAGATCTGCGGTGCTTCGGCTGAATTGTGGGCCTACGGCGTATTTTATTTTGAACATCAGTAGCCCTTTATCTGGATATCATTCCTATTCCTCTCACCTTGGGCCTCAGTAATTGGGGTGCCTGCGGCCTTCCAGTTACTGGCAAACCAATTGTTCATTCAATAAAACTACAGAAAAGAACGCAGCCATGAAAATCTAAAGCTTCCCAAATCTTAATACAATGAGCTCGGATTTGAAGCCTAAGATTTTCATGACTGCGTTCATTTCTATAGTTTTATTGACCAAATAACTGAACCGACAGTAATTGGGGGTCCTGCGGCCCGCCAAATCATAGTTTTCATTGTTTCGAGTGCATCAATAATATTGTTATAGTGTTCCATTAGTTGTGATAAGCATGATCTTCCTGACCGGAATCGATGTTGGTTACCATTTTTTTTCTGAGTTTCCCCATTAACCCCACCCCCTCCCCCATTACCCCACCCCCCTCCCCCATTTACCCCCCCTTTTCCCATTACCCCCAAGGGGGGAAGGGGCTGGCACCTTGCAAAGGATTTACTTTAATTTTTTTTTTAAGGGGGCTGGCACCTTGCAAAGGATTTACTTTAATTTTTTTTTGGTTACATATATATATCGCATCTATTTTTCTGAGTTTCCCCATTAACCCCACCCCCTCCCCCATTACCCCACCCCTCCCCAATTTTGTGCCAAAATTATGATTAAAAATGAAGAAATGGGAAGAACTGTACCCCTAAAAGGGGGGCAGGATTTATGTTAGGGAATTTTTTTTTAGCATGGGCACTGCACAATAAAAAGACGCATCGAATGGTGAAAACCGCATTGTTCTACACCAATTGTAGCGACCTGTAGGTGTGCGCAAACAAACTGTTACATATATATATATATGTGTATATATATATATTTATATATAAGGCTTCATTTCTGAAATAGTATATTAGATAATTAAAGCCGGGTTTACACGGTGAGAGCTACTCGCGCGAGTAACTATCATGAGAGTAACTATCGCACTACTTGCTTCATGTCAACTACCACGCGAGCTGAGAGTTACTAGCGCCGCCCACTCTCGCGCTAGTAATTTTCCACTCTCAACAAAGTTGGTTTCTTCCAACTTTTCAGTTTACTGTCATGCGAGTTCAGACGTGGACTGTGTTTTTTTGGACTGTGTTTGGAATACTGTTTATATTTATTGTTATAATTGTTTTTGCAGAATGTCCGATGAGTGGAACACAGATCAAATTATTCTATTTTTAGAAGAATATTTAAAACATAGATGTTTGTGGGATACCACAGAGGAGCTATATAGGAATAGAGATGCTAGGACAAGTGCGGAGCAACAAATACTGAAAGTAATGAAACTTGAAAATGTGGACATTAAAGTATTTCATAATAAAATACGAAATATTAGAAAAATTTACAGACAAGAGGCAACAAAAGTTATAAAAAGTAAGAAAAGTGGAGCTGGGGCAGAAGACGTATATACCAGCAAATTATCATGGTTTAAATTGGCTGACAAATGAATCGCCTGTTACAATGTATCGCAAAGTAATTTCCAATTTTATTTTGGCAGGCAGCACTCTTCTCATGCATGTATCCTGTTTCTGAATTGCAGTTGTAACATTCGTTAGTAAAAAGTCAAACTGAATTTTATCTAGTCGTAGAAAATTATTAAAGCTTCTTTCATCTTCCCCTCGGAGTTACTGTAAAAGTAAATTTGAAGCACCTGTTTCTTTTCTCCTACCAATCCATTTCTTACCCATATTCTACGTTTTTTTTTTCTTGTGCGTCTAATTATTTCACAAAACACTCGGGTTGCCGCAGCAACAACCTGCCTTGATGGCATTTCGATGTCAACTATCACTGCGAGTGACCAACACGTGTCAACAGCTACTTTCACGAGACTACCTCATGAGAGTACTCTCATGTCCAGACGTGAGAGTTACTCGCGAGAGTAGCTCTCAGCGTGTAAAGCCGGCTTTAGTACCAATATTCATGATACTGCATAACTCGGAATTTGAAAATTCAGGACTGACAACTCTCAATGCTCTAAGAATCATACCAGAGAAAATAGAAGATTTAATCGAGGGATGATTGTCAGAATAAAAATGCAAATAAGAGTTATTATTAGTAGGCTTACGATAAACTTCAAATTTGAACTGATTAAAGCAGCTCCGAATTTTTAGATCCAGAAAAGATAAGCTTCCTTCATTTTCTTTTTCAACCGTGAACTTAATAGATGGGACTAAATTGTTGAGCCTACCAAGAAATAAGTCAACATCCAAATTATTAGGCGAAAGGCATAAAATATCATCTACATCTATATACCTGTACCAAACAAGGTTAAAATTAAGAATAGTAAGCAAAATTCTGCTTTCAAAAAGTTCCATATATAAGTTAGCTAATACCGGTGAGAGGCGATTTCCCATCGCCATTCCAAATGACACAGCATAAAACTTTTTTTAAACTGAAATTTACAACCTTTGACGCAAAGCTTAATTAACTCAATAAGAGTGTTGTGTTGAACAGGGAAAGCATATTCAGAGATCTTATCTTTTAAAAAATCAAGTAGGTCATCAACAGGGACTTTTGTGAATAACGAGCATACATCAAAACTTACCAGTTTGAAATTAGGGTCATTAGGAAACTTCAGTTTGTCAATAAGATCCATGCTATTTACAATATGTGACCTGGAAATAGAGCCAACTACACGAATACACGAAAGGCCTTGGAATCATTTTTCTTTTTCCTTGTGAGTTGCATCATATATATATATATATATATATATATATATATATATATATATATATATGAAAGAATGAAAGAAACGAGAGTACAAAATGGATAATTAAGAAACCAAAATAAAGTGAAACAAAAACACATTATTCTATCACATGAAGCACTAATTCAATTTAAAAATAATAAAAAAATTTCTCGCAAACACAAAAATAGCTATCATTTGAAGGGTTTTATCTAGTCATTAATTTTGACTATCAATCATTTAGATCTGTGAAATAATAATGAGGACTTACTCGGTTTATGTGATTACAAAATTGATAGCGATAGCCAGCTGATTTGTAGCCGAGCTGGGTTAGGCCTATCACGTTGGTGAGTTGTATCGTTTCGGCGTTACGACAGCACCTACGGCAAGCCCATCTCATACGAGAGTAGGTCTTCAGTTTACAAGATGTTAACGACAGCCCTCTTTCGGTCTTGGGCCTACCTTTCTCTAAACACCAATTTATATTACTAAGATAACCATTAGGCACCACAGTCTAGGGTTGCCACCTCCAAAGCTTTCCGAGTCCGAAGATTTTATATTAACAATTTTTTAGGAGCGGAAACATTCCTCCATACTTTACTTTGTCATTGATTGATTAATTAATTATAAAGAACGTAAGAACATAGAGCAAACAACTTAAGAACAGACAGACACGTACAAAAAATACTGTCCCATAAACGTATGAATGTACGACTTCGAATTACACTGCTAATTTTGTTTAATTAAAATTGACAATAAGAGTCTGTAACTGATAACTATAAAACCTACTGCTTTCATTAAAAATTTTAATTTAAAAAATTCAAACTTTATGGCTTACCTTTATTTACTGCCATTTAAATCCATACTTTTTGTTGTTCATTGCAGCCTTCACGAGAGGGTATTGGTTTTTTCAATTCAACAATATTAATTATAATTAATAGAATGATAATTAACTCAAGAACAAAAGCAATTAATATATTGAAAGAATGGCAACACTGCCCAGAGGCTACCGCTATGATGGCGCTATCAGGCAGAGCAGGCAGTGAAATATATTTTTTGAAAAGTAGCGAAGTTTATTATAATACATAATAAAGCAAAAAACATTTTAAATAAAATTTGAAATTTGTATAAAGATTTCAGAAATTAGCTTCAAAAATATTTAAATTAAAAAATCTGCTAAAGATCCCAGAATGCATGAAAATCCGGAGATTTCAAAATTCTGACTTATTCCGACCGGAGTCTGAAGACAAGGCTGAATTTCCGGAGAGGTGGCAATCCAACATGACCACACCCACTGGGAACGATATACTGTAACTACATTTTAGGTTAGCTCCTGATGACGACGTCGCTAGTCCCAATACATTCGTTTGTTTGTAAAATATCACTACTTCAATACGCGAACCACATCTATCACAATCGGGTATGATACACGTCGTCAGAAAACTATTACATTATATACTTAAGTCACAGTGAAGAGAAAAAATTATTTATTTATATATATATATATATATATATACATACAGGGTGTTTGAAAACTTTCTGTACAAATTGTAATGGGGGATAGGCAACACCAAGACAAACCCTTTTCGTCTATAAGTGTATGTCCGCTGACGTCACCATTCGGCGCGAGAAGGCGCCGCTGCAATTGGCTAAACGGTGAAGTGGGCTAGACTCGCGCTTGCCGCGGGCATTCTTAAATCGGAATTAAATGTTCTCATAAGAAATAAGAAATTTTGCAACCTTCCTTCGGGGAGTCAAAAAAAAAAAAAAAAAAAAATGGTGTCAATAATCCAGCAGGGTTGAAGCACCTTAAACAGAAAAAAAAAAAAACAATCTTAAATCGGACGTAGTACGCGTAACATGGAGCGCTTCACGACTGCTGAGATGGCTGACATGCATATGGTGTATGGGGCTGCCAATGGAAACGGAAGAGCTGCTGTGAGGTTGTACCGACAGCGCTTCCCAAACAGACGTGTGCTAAACCACCAAACGTTTGCGCATTTGCATCGGCGACTGCGAGAAACTGGAACATTCCATGCAAACATGCATGACACTGGTCGGGAGAGAAACGTGCGCACTCCTGACATGGAAGAAGAAATCCTACGGCGATTTGAGGACAATCCAAGCGCAAGCACGCGAGGTGTTGCACGTATCCTCGGTGTGAACCACGACCTGGTCTGGAGAGTGTTGCACGAGCAGCAGTTACATCCGTTTCATCGTCAGAGAGTCCAGGCATTACAACCTCGGGATTACCCTCTTCGTGTGGAATTCGCACGCTGGTTTCTGCAGCAGACAGCGGTGCAGCCTAATTTTCCGGCTTATGTGCTGTTCTCAGATGAGGCCTGTTTCACACGTGAGGGTGTGTTTAACATGCACAATTCTCACGTGTGGGCGCACGCAAATCCACATGCTACACGGGTTTGTAATGCCTGGACTCTCTGACGATGAAACGGATGTAACTGCTGCTCGTGCAACACTCTCCAGACCAGGTCGTGGTTCACACCGAGGATACGTGCAACACCTGGCGTGCTTGCGCTTGGATTGTCCTCAAATCGCCGTAGGATTTCTTCGTCCATGTCAGGAGTGCGCACGTTTCTCTCCCGACCAGTGTCATGCATGTTTGCATGGAATGTTCCAGTTTCTCGCAGTCGCCGATGCAAATGCGCAAACGTTTGGTGGTTTGGCACACGTCTGTTTGGGAAGTGCTGTCGGTACAACCTCACAGCAGCTCTTCCGTTTCCATTGGCAGCCCCATACACCATATGCATGTCAGCCATCTCAGCAGTCGTGAAGCGCTCCATGTTACGCGTACTACGTCCGATTTAAGAATGCCCGCGGCAAGCGCGAGTCTAGCCCACTTCACCTTTTAGCCAATTGCAGCGGCGCCCTCTCGCGCCGAATGGTGACGTCAGCGGACATACACTTATAGACGAAAAGGGTTTGTCTTGGTGTTGCCTATCCCCCATTACAATTTGTACAGAAAGTTTTCAAACACCCTGTATATATATATAGATATATATATATATATATATATATATATATATATATATATATATATATATACTGTATATATGGGATGAATTTCACACTTAAACACGTAAAATGAATGAATGATGCAAACCCACAAAGAGAAACAAAAAATTATTTCAAGATCTTTCGTGTATTCAGTAGTACACCTCGTCAGGAAATGTAATATACTGAGTATATATATGAAAATTATTTCACGAAAGTAACACGTGAATAATATGATGAAAATAACCACGAAGGAAAAAGGAAACACAGAATGGTGCTCAAGCGCTTTCGTCTAATGACATCCTCAGGAACACTGAAATAAACAAGTTCGAGACTATATATAGGTCACAAAAAAAATTAATAA
The DNA here is from genome assembly GCA_023014485.1 of Bathynomus jamesi. NCBI lineage: Eukaryota > Metazoa > Arthropoda > Malacostraca > Isopoda > Cirolanidae > Bathynomus > Bathynomus jamesi. The sequence continues at coordinate 391,109 of JAJOZX010000765.1, read as the reverse complement.
AATAGAAATATAAAAATTGTAGGAGGAGCATACAAATTTATAAGGAAAAGCTACCAGAGTTTTAACACTTTGTCCCTCTTGTCTAAATCCGTTCTGAACGAATTCAAAACAACAAGATCAAGCGAAAAAAGGCCCTGAATAATGTTAAAATTATTTGTAAGTTGAATAATGGCAGACTCAAGAATATTTCTATTAACAATGTTGCTTGAGTGAAACAAAATTGAAGCATTATTCCAATTAATACAGTGGGATAACTCTGACGAATGGACGAAAAGGGCACTGGACGACTGTCTTGTTCTAACGGAATATTGATGCTGTTTTACACGCTATTTTTTACAATGATATTTTTCACAATATTGTCATATGAAAATACTACATTAATATTCAAAAGTTTCAGTACATTAGCAATGCCTAAAAAACCTTGGAAAAATGGAAAAGTACTAAAATATTCTTCGACAAAGTGCGAGGGTTATTATTCACGCGATAGAAGGTTCGTTTTGCCTTGTTAAGACAAGATTCCAAAAAGCAGGTGAGGTAGGTAACACAAATCACTTCCAATACTGTTGATAATTTTAACATTAGCCAGGGCCTTTTTTCGCTTGATCCTGTTGTTTTGAATTCGTTCAGAACGGATTTAGACAAGAGGGGCAAAGTGCTAAAACTCTGGTAGCTTCCCCTTATAATTTTTTATGCTCCTCCGACAATTTTTATTTTTCTAATTTATTTTTATTTTATTTTCTGTGATCTATATATAGTCTCGAACTTGTTATTTATTTCAGTGTTCCTGAGGATGTCATCAGACGAAAGCGCTTGAGCACCATTCTGTGTTTCCTTTTTCCTTTGTGGTTATTTTCATCATATATACACAGTATATATATATATATATATATATATATATATATATATATGTGTGTGTGTGTGTGTGTGTATATATATATATATATATATATATATATATATATATATATATATATACCTTTTCTGTATTCTGAAAATGTTATTCACGTTTACTTTCATGTGAGGACAAAGAAAAAAGGATTTGTTATTGTACATTATTAAATAATAATAATAATATAAAATATTTTCTTCACAACACTTTATTATTATTCAGTGTTTCTGTGGAAACAATGAACGAGAAATTAAATTAATTTGAAATATATATCTTTATATCAATGCACACACACACACCACACAAATATATATATATATATATATATATATATATATATATATATATATATATATATATATGATACACACAGACCGTGCATGGAACAAGGAACTCTTCTGAGAAAATTAAATCCACTAAAGTCCGAATAAGTAATGGTAAATGACAAACACAATAGTTTTTCTTTTTCATGATGTTAGCCCGACGTCGGCAACGGGTCACTCGCAAAGAGGCTCCAAAAATATATCTTCCCTCACCAGCTATCTGCAAAGCAGATAGGATCCAGCTTTGGGAGAGGATCTAGGGTTTAAAGCATCCCAGCCCAACTATATTCAGAACCTCAATATAAGTAAAAGACTCGCTGCATTCACGTCGGATTGAATAAATCAAAGAAAAAGGGGTAACTATTGTATTTTTAGCCAAAAACCAAAACTTAAACCTCAACTGGCAAAATTGACTGTCCACTTTTCAAGGCACATAATATGTCCGTTTCCTAATGGGATAGAACTCAGAATGGTCCCCTGAAGTTTTTTTATGATACACACAGACTATAGTGTTTGTCATTTACCATTACTTATTCGGACTATAGTGGATTTAATTTTCCCAGAATTATTCCTTGTTCCATGCAAAGTCCAAATTGTTTTGATCAAAATTTGAAATAGTTTGGGGAAAACAGCTCAAAAGCTGTTGGCAACTGGCAACCTATCGGCATCTGAATAGTAACAGTGGAGAATGTCAATGGTAAAGTGTGAAGTAATTGGAAGACAGAATAGAGATGGTATCAAGTAAAAAAATGAGTGAGTGGTGCCATCTCAGACTAAACAGAAATTTGCTTGTGCCCAAGGCTTTGTGATGTCAGTCTGTAGTTAGCTAGCTATTACGATTTTTGTAACTTAAGTTACCCAAGGAAAACAACCTGCCCTCAGAATGACTGAGCTTGATTTTCTAGTCTTTTTAATTTAAAGAGTTTTCAATGAGCTTATGAGTTACTTTTTTATCAGCTTATTAATATTCTTTCCATGTTTAGTTTCTTTTTTGTTCAGTTTGTATTTTGTCAAGATCATAAAGGTGTATGATTTTCTAAATAAATATAACTTACTAAACTTCATATTTTTAATCACCATAAAATAATTAATTTCAGTTTAATGTTAGATCATTCTAAGAATGATAGACTACAAATAGAGTAGAGCAATAACCAGATAACTAAATACCCTCTCAATGTGTACACTATACAGTATATTTAGTATACATTTTAAGAAAAATACATAACTTTTGAAATGATTATTGGCAGAAGCAGGTAGGTGTATAGAGGAGTACTTACCTAAAGTACACTTCTAATACATGTCCAATGAAAAATATCCTGACAAAGTAAACGTTTAAAAACCTAATAAAACCCACTCAGGTGGTTTTTTTAATTGCCAACCTTGTTAAGGCCCACAGCACTGACAATATCTACTATACATTCACCTTTTTCAAATCTTTCAGTAGAATCTAATTTTACTTTCAATGATATAGATTTTCTTTTACTTTTGGGCACAAAAGCACTGCTGTCACCGAATGCCTGCTTTCCACTCATGGTTAATATTGGATAACACAGATAAATCACAATATAATTAATAGTTTGCCAAGCTGTTGCATGAGTACACAAATAAGATGGCAGGTGGGCTAACAACTGAGCAGAAGAGAGACTATGTAGAGTTACTACACATATATGTATGTACTGCGTACTGTCAGCCAGGCATGCAGCTTCTCACGAACTACTTGTCTTTCTTAACCATGTTCAGTGAAATGTGTTCCTAAATTGATGAATCATGTTAGAGCAAAAATGTGTTATGTGAGGAGTTACTGTATTCCAATTTTCTTAGGTTAGGGATAAGCTTGGTTGCCCTACATTGCACACCTTCAAGCATATCAATATCATGTCTGGGTGAGGGGACCAAGCTTCAATGCAGTATTCTAAGTGAGGCCTAACGTATGAATTATATAATTTACAGATGACTTTCTTACTCTTGTAACTAACATTCCTCTTAATAATACCCAGCATTTTATTTGCCATAATTATTTCTAGCCTCTAAGCTAGTGGTGGGCAACCTGCGGCCCATCAAGTTTCTGGGTATGGGCCAAGAAACGTTTTACTAACCATTGTCCACATGAATGAAAATTTGGGAATTTATATTAATATTTCCATAATCTACTGATAATTTTGTTTGATTTAAATATCAAAATTTCTTTATATTAATAAACATAAAAGCATAAGCATAAAAGGTAATCAGAAACAAGGATTTCTTTTGCTTTACTATTTGAAGATGATCACAATTCAATTAATATATAAATAATAGTTTTCTCTAACTCTTTATGAATTTTTTTGGCTGTATTAAATGTATTTAAGCATATTCGTGGGGCCATGTTTAGCGCACATGCACATTTTTAATCTTGCAGCCCACTGAGATGAAGGAAGGCCACTCATGCGGCCTACTCACTAGCCTAGATTGCCCATCACTGCTCTAAGCACTGCTCAGAAAATTTTAGATCAGTTCTAACTCTATATAATGCCAAGATCCCTTTCCTGTCTATCATCATCTAGCCAGTTTCCTTACATTTCTTAACTAAAGGTTTCAATATTTCTACCAAAGTGGATGACTGCATTTTTAAACATTGACTTCCATCTGCCATTTACTAGCCCAAGCAACTAATCTATTAAAATATTTTTGCAGTTTATAAGCATTTTCTATATTTGTAACTGAAGCAACTACTTTTGTATCATCTGTAAATTTAGAGATTTTACTACCTACTCCCTTCTCTAAGTCATTTAGATATAGAATAAAGAGTAAAGGACCTAGAACCGATCCCTGTGGTACCCCACTTTTCACTTTCTGGCACCCAGATTCATGGCCATTTAGAATTACTCTCTGCTGTCTGTCTTCCAACCATTTTTCTACCCAATTTATACCTGACCCCAATATCCCATGAGCTTCTAATTTATTATTAGTCTCCTATGTGGAACTTTGTCAAATGTTTTGCTAAAATCCAAAATAATTATATCTAGCTCTCTCATTTCCATTAGGCCTATCTTCCTGATCAGTTACAAACTCTAAAAAGTCTAAGAGATTAGACAAACAAGACCTTTCTGATCTAAATCCATGTTGGGAACTTGAAATAAGATGAAAATTTTCCAAATAATCTTGAATATTATTTTATATAATTCTTTCCAGTATCTTTCCTACCTCTTCCTTACTACCTTTTTTGTAAATGAGTACTACACATTTGCTTTTTTCCATTCATCTGCATAATTATTAGACAAACAAAATAGGATAGGATAGGTTTTTTATTCACTTCATTGGTGGGGTGATAACAGGAGAGTACCATCCTAGCATATATCTTATCAAGTCCAGCAGCTTTATTTGACTTCACAATTTGAAAAGCAAGAATTTTGTCAAGCCTGAGTAAGTTTAGTTGGAATTCACCCAATGCATCAATTGAGAACAATTAAAAGTTAAAATTTCTGCCCAATAGGTACATAGAAAAATTCTCACACACTGCTGTTTGAACATTTGAACAGATTCTGTAGTCTATCTACAGCTTGTTCCTAACTTCCTTCTTACAAACCTTACTGTCACAGTCAAAAGAGCTTTTGAGTCGTTTCAACCACAGACTTATTCTAACTACGGTACACTTCATATATTGTATATTTTAAGTACCCCAACTGACTACCTAATCTAAGTAAAGTCTAACCTAACCTGGCTTGTGATAAAAACTTGTTACCATCAAAAAGCATTTTAAATTATATTATCTTTTAGGGATGCACTGGATAGTAAATTTTACTATCCAGCCTGATGCCGGATTTGCCGGATTTAAAAAAAAAATCCAGTCTGGATTATCCAGCTGGATAGTATAGTCACAGTGTATGTATCTACGTATCTATGATATGTATTAATGCAGCATATTACTAGTATTAAGAACAAAAAAACAAGGGTTTTTATCTAAAAATATCTAGATGTTTGTTATTATAGCCTATAGACTAGGGTGGAGAGAAAAATCAAAAGAAGTGCCAGGATCAGAATTGAGGGGGTCTTTTGTCCAGGATTAAACTTTAAAACCGATTTTGGAGGGTAGCATACAAAACTGTGACTGCTACCGGGCAATTTATACAAATCGTTTGTGCGCGCGACCAAAATTTGAACCCAGTGCCCTATCTCGGGCTCTGGACATGATAGAAAGACAATTTAAAAACTGTTTATGATGTATTTTTTACCTCTGAAGCAGATTAAAACATTTGCAGAGGGCTGCAGGCTCAATAAGGCATAAAAAAATCCATATTTCGTGATTTTTGCTCAAAATCTGTAATTTTTCGGCCTTTTTTCTCCAAATATTGTTTTTTATATGAAATTATATTTTACACTTTTCTTTTCAGGTTGAATTTGTAGAATTGATAAATACATGTATTTCGATAACTTTATTGCCAAAAAATACTGCATAGTAGGATGCTAAGACAGTGACAGTTAAAATTCTTGATGGAGGTCACAGATTTTCAAGCACAGACTCATTCCCCAACGGAAAGCTTCCTCTTGGTAAAGATGTCATCCAACGTGTAATGGCAGAAGAGAACTGGACAACCAGACAAGCAGCTGATACGGTTTCACTAAGTCTGATTGAACACTGGATTTGGTGCAATGTCTATCCAATTTCACGCCCCAGTGTCACCAGCAAGATTCAGGATCTAGCCAAAGAATTTTCGAGGCAAGAATGAAATTTTCAGTCCCTTATAAAAAGATTTAAAATATGTCATACTTTTGTAAATTTTGTAGTTACATTTATTTGTTTGTGACAGTAATTTTATTAACATAATCATGTGATTCAGTGATTTGCAAATCATAAGAATGATCGGTAATAAATTCTGTTTTGACTAGAACTTAACTTAGGGTTTATAATTGAAATTTGCTTTCACAATATTAAAGTTTTGGTAATTTTGTAGGTTTGATAGATATCCAAAAAAGAAACGTGGTGACATGTTCTGGAGTGATCTTTCTTGCTTCATTGAAAAAAATTTCAAAGTTGTTAGACATCTTCTGTGAGGACTCAAATCGGAGAAGAGATTTGGAACATTTGTATCAACTCAAAATGACAGAAGAAGACTATGCTTTCTCTGAGGACCAGAAAACAGCTAGAATAGGACGATGCGTTGGTTTTAAGGAACGCCTTACATCGGCAGACATCAGATACATAAGGAGAGGAGTACAGCATGAGCAAGCAAAAGAAAAGAATTGGTGAGTTTGATCTATATAAATTAAAAAACTTTTGATTAATTGCCATCAATAATCTGGGTTTCTCGAAACGATTGTGCTACAAATTATAAAATTTTATTTTTGCGTCTTTGGTAAACTATCTTGTATCATAATCATATTGTATTTTATTACCCCCAGGGAAGAGCTCAGAAGAGTTTTTCAAGTTGTTCCAAGAAGCTCAGCAACAATACATGACATTGATCTCGACAGTCTCTCAATTCAAGGCAGCCTGGAATCACATGATGAAACAGCTGGTGTCAGTGAACAACAGGAATCCAGGACAGAACAAAATAGGAAGAGTCTACCAAACCTCGCTCGGCAGTGTGACAGGTATACTGTACAGTTTAAAATATGAGTATGCTTTGAACATTCTTATTGCTCTGTTGACAATACCTTTGAAAAAATTATTTATAATCCATGTAACGTTGCTAATAGTTAGAGTCCAAATCTTGGACACTGCTGTTAGAATATTAACTTGATATAAAATAAATGTCTTTTACCGGGTATCAAGTAAGTTTCAGAGCCGGAGCAGCAGTTGCATCAGTAGTTTTAGAGGATTATGGAATTATCGCTACTACTGATAAGATGAATGTAATCTTGTACATTAGTACCTAATTCAAATCAAGTATTTCACAAAAAGGCATACGTTTCAAATTTAAATATTGTTAGTCAAAACCTATGGAGCTTGCTTAAATAACTGTCTTTAAAATTGAGTAAATTTGCACTATGAACTTTGCCGGAACAAGCTGAGAAGAGAACGTGAAAAATATCGTAAAGCCATCAGAAAACAAGAGGGTAAATTGTTTGAATTGGTGGATGCTATTTATGTAGATGGTCACAAAGATGCAACAATGGTGATAGTTGAAGTGAATGGCAAATATTACAGAAGAATTGAGCTAGAAGAGCACTATGTAATTGTAGGAGAACCTAATAAGATTTAAAATTTTGATCTTTAGTTTGCATTTTGTAGTAGCTATTACTCAAAATATTTATTAAGATGAATTTTGGATATAGAAATTGGAAAATAGATATAAACCCTGAAATATCTAAAAAATTGTCTCTAATTTCTGAATACTATTTCAGATGATTTTTACCTCTCACATGTGACTCCAAGTAATGGCAAGGGGTCGACTATTGCAACAGAGATTACAAGGCCCTCGAAGACACTGAATTACAAACCAAACTTGCCATGATAGGATCTGATGGGACTAATACAATGAACGGTTCAAATAGTGGAGCTATCAGATGGCTGGAAGAACTTCTTGGTAGACCTTTGCAGTGGAGCATTTGCCTACTACACTGTAATGAGCTCCCCATTCGTCACGTCTTTGTTACCCTGGATGGAACAACAAAGAGCCCAGACTCATTTTCAGGAAAGATAGGGGTTGAACTTGGTGGAAGTGTATCTCAGTGGGATGTGATTTCATTCAAACCAATTAGGAATTCAAAATTTCCAGTTATTCCTAACGAAGTACAGGAGGACCTCAGCACTGATCAGTATTATGCTTACAGAATCTGTATGGCTGTTATGCTTGGCTGTGTTGATCCTGATCTTGAGCTTCTTGAAGTTGGACCGATCTGTCATTCAAGGTGGTTGACTCTGGCATGTAGAATCCTCAGATTTTATACATCTCAAAGGAAGCCTTCCAAAGTTCTGGTCACACTTGCAGTTTTGTATCTTGGTCTATTTTCCAAGTTGGTTCCAGATCAAGAAGGAGTATCGATGCACAGATGGTGCTAAGAACTTTTATGATATGCTCCAAAGGATCCTGAAATTTCCTCACAAGGAAGCCAGAGAGATAGCACTAAAAACCCTCTACCGAAATGCATACTATGCTCACTCTGAGAACGTATTCATTGCCATGCTTGTTGATTCAGATCCACAAATCCGCAGTTAACAAGGTACTTTTGGTCAGAGGGAATGAATCAGTTGAAACAGTGATAGACAATGACTTCGAAGGTGGTGACCTGATAATTGATTCAGATGAGGATATTGAAGTCCCAGAGTTACAGCCTGACTTGAGTATTGTGAGAGATGGTAGTGTCAGGAGATTCATGGTGCCTAAAATCGATAACGAAGCTCGAGGATATCTCAAAATTATAAACTTAAAATCACCTGACATTCATGAGCCCCATATCATAGCATCTCTAACTAATGAAGAACTCATAAACATAAGAAAGGAAGTACTGAAACTCAACCAGCCTTGTCATAATCAGGCTGTAGAGAGGCACATTAAACTTGTAACAGAGGCTTCCTCAACTGTGGTAGGATTTGAACGTCGTGATGGCATTATTCGACAAAAGATAAAATCAAGAAAGCTGATGAAAGTGTTCAATACAAAAATACAATATTCTGAAGCTGTTTAGATGATTATTTTTTATTACTTTGTTTAATGAGGGATACTTTAGAATAACCTTAAGTTGATTTGTAATATTTTCAGTAGAAAATTGTACATATGTTTTACCACAAATTGTCTAAAAAATTTGCAAAAAAAAAAAGGCCGAAAATTACAATGTTTGGCCAAAAATAATATAAATATGGATTTTTTGGTGCATTATTGAGCCTGCAGCCCTCTGCAAACGTTTTAATCTGCTTCAAAGGTAAAAAATACATCATATACAGTTTTTAAATTGTCTTTCTATCATGTCGACCCCGAGATAGATCACTGGGTTCAAATTTTGGTCGCGCGCACATACGATTTGTATAAATTGGCCGGTAGCAGTCACAGTTTTGTATGCAACCCCCAAAAATCGGTTTTAAAGTTTAATCCTGGACAAAAGACCCCCACAGTTCTGTGGAAGAAGAAAAACAAGACTGTACAGGGTGTCCCGTAAGTCTGGACCCATAGGGAAAAATAATAAAATTACAAAATAGTCCAAAAATTTATTACATAATCTGTTCAAAGTGTCCGCCGTTGTGTCGCACACATAGTTGAAGACGCAATCTCCACTGCGACAGCACTTTCTGAATCACAGTCGCAGAAATTTCTTGACACGCCTCCACAATGCGTGCTTTAAGGTGGAAAATGTTCTGAAGTTTGACCTCGTACACTTTGGCTTTCAAGTGGCCCCACAAATAAAACTCCAGCGGAGTAAGATCATAATAAAAAAATAATAAAAATAATAATAAAAATAATAAAAAATATATTATAAATAAATTTTTGGACTATTTTGTAATTTTATTATTTTTCCCTATGGGTCCAGACTTACGGGACACCCTGTAGAATATAAGGAGCGTCGCCTAAAATTTTATTATATTTTGTAAATGTTCCACTTAAGAGTGTGACGTGTTAGAGATGGATTCTGTAGAAAAATTCAGATTCACGAGCCCTTCTACTTGCATTATATCTGGCCCTACAGGATGTGGCAATACCGTGTTTATGCTTAAAATCATTAAAGATGATGTGGAACTGTTCTCAAATTTTGTGCATAAAGTCATATGGTGCTATTCGACATACTAGCCCGTATTCAACGTACTAGCCCGTATTCAACGAGTACCAAGATGATATTTTGTTCCACAAAGGTGTTTATGATGTTAGTTCGATAATGGGTAATGAGCACATGGTCATTGTAATTGAGATTTCATGCTAGAAATGGATAAAACGTTTGCCGAAACATTTACAGTGTTCTCCCACCATCTTATCATAAGCGTATTCTTCATTAATCAGAATCTATTTTTCAAAAATAGATACATGCGCGATGTATCGCTAAATACACAATATATAGTCTTATTCGCACAACGTAGAGATGTGGCACAAATTGGGGTATTAGCCAATCAAATGTTCCCGAATCAGCGTAAAGAGTTTTTGGAAGTTTATAAAGAATCCACAAGCCAACGTTACGGATATTTAGTTTGTGACCTTCACGTTTAGGGTGCTTCTAAGAACGAATATATTCCCAAACGAGGCTGAAACGGTATATATCCCAGAATGACAAAGAAGTTAAAGAAATACGTTAATTAATAAAAATCTATCACCGGCTGCCACGGACTCTCCAACAGCTGTTTGTTAAAAATATTGACACCGACTTTTTAAAATGCACCTGTGAATTCTGTCTTAATGTTATAAAATGTAATGTACCAATGAAACCCTCTCAGAAGTCTCGTCTACGTCGTTACAAGAACATAATACACGCACTCACTCGTAAAAGTCAAACTGTGGGAAAGAAAAAGCGAATTATTGTAAATAGAGGGGTTCATTCCTATCCATCTTATTTTTAGTTTTGGGGCCTTTACTGACTAGTTTAAAATAATGAAGGAAGTAGTCGTGATTCCACACGAGGTGTACGCTGCACTACAAAACACAAAGAGCCCAGATACTGTTGTAGAACCCCGTAAAAGTAGGCTTAAAAGAATGGAAAGCGAATTGGTAGGCTTTTTAAAGAGTGAAAAGTCTGCTGATGAGAAAAGAATCTTATACCAAGAAGCTCTGCAGAACTTTCTTCATGAGTACGAAAATTATAAGAAACCGGTGGAGTTCCCCGTAGTTATCAGACATGGGGGCGATACTGACCATAGGGAGCCTAAACAAGTACAGAACAACGGTGCGAAGATTAAGTCTTTATAATCTATTGAGTGAGGATCCCATTATAAATGGTCCGATACAGGTAAGGTTGTTGTTGAAGTGTCAACGGTACAGGGTTCGAACATCATTGATATCGTACAGGATTTGGTGAGAAAGTGGGATAGGCCCTCACCAGTAGGATGGGAGCATATTAAAACTAGACTACAGCAATTAAACACCCCCAAAACACTGATAGGTAATCTGAACAGGTTAAAAGACTTGGAACAAGCAACGCATGTACCACAGCTGAACACGCCTTCCTCTGAAGAGGAAGAAGAATAGACCAAGCAGCACGCACAACCCTACCCGCGCGCCTCTAAAATACGCAAATGGCTAACATATTAAGAAAACGTTATTATGACATTTCTAATCCAGCCTCCTACGGGGGTGTTAATAGACTGTACAGAGGCGTTTATAATGAGGGAATAGGGAAAAAAGATGTTGAGAGGTTTTTACGGGAGCAGGACGCTCATACACTTCATAAGCCGGTGAGGAGAAGGTTTAAAACTGCCAAGACATCAGCAGCCTCGGTTGATTCTCTTTGGCAGGCGGATTTAACAGATATGTAGAGATATTCAATGTATAATGGAGGCCATCGTTACAGCCTCTTTATTATAGATGTATTTTCTAGATATTTGTGGCTAATTCCACTGAAAAATAAATTGCCTGAAATGTTGCTAAAGCCACCAAAGCGTTGATGTTGAAAGAAAACAGGATTCCTGGCTATTTTTGTACGGACGTTCTAAATGTATATAGAGAGAAATAGCAGTACTCACATTGTATCACCGCAGAGGTATACTGGAGGCGAAACATATTCGGATAGGCACTTTTGTATGGAAGAATCGGCCCTTGAGATAAAACAATAAAAAGATAAAATTGGGCTCAATCACAATAATGCACATAATCACAAAATCACAAAATCAGTAATCACAAAACTTCACAAAACACACTTCTACACAATGTTAATACAGAAGAATTAACTTCTATATATTTCACTCAGAGCACTATTGAATAAGACTACTTTATATTTAGAACAGAGAATATATGAAGTAAAATTACTTAAAACTTGATGTTGGGGTGGTCGTCACACTGCATTCTTGGTTATAAGTTTGTACGCAACAGATGAAATGGTTCTCCAACACTAAAATGTTTCACATATGTTTCTGCTACTCTTTTTATAGGACAGGGAGAAGACCACCTAGAACGGTGCATGCTGAAGAAAAGGCTTCCCCCGCCCTGCACCAGCACTTTCAGAATGTAGATCATTATTGGCTGAACTAGTTTTAGTGGGCGGTCCTTAAGTTTTTACCAAGCCATGAGAGAGAGAGAGAGAGAGGAGAGAGAGAGATATCCTTAAACTATTAAAAAAACACCTACAATTCCTTCCATTTCCTGCCTAAAAAAATAACCGACAACGTTTCAACCAACAAAAGAGAGGGGGATAATGGGGAAGGGGCTGGGGGTAATGGGGAAGGGGGTGGGGGTTAGCCCGCCAAAGTTGCACAAAGGGGGGTTGAGGGGGTTTTGGGGGTTGAGGGAGAATGACCTCCCCCCAAAGGGGTAACCCTAACGTGCCCTCGCCGTAGGCGAGTTTGCAAAGCATAAGCCGCACCCGTAGAGCAGGGAGCCGAAAGCTCTTCTTGTGTATATATATATACACACCCACACATATATATATATATATATACACACAAAAGAATCACTTTTATAAGAAAATGAAAAAGTTTATTGCTGCTTATATTTCATAGGACACTGCCCTTTTAAACTCTCTAACTGTATGATGCATCCTTTAAGGACAGCGCAAGGGTTAATCAGTATTTTCAATCTTTCATCTACTCTAATTGCCAGCTCTGGAACAATCTTCCTCAAACCATCTTTCCTCTGTCTATGACCTCCAATCTTTCAAATGCAGAGTGTCTAGGTGCCTCAAAACCTTGAACCTTGATTTTGGCCCTTCTTCCTTTATGTGCGGGACATTTTACAGGCAGTCATCTTTGGCCCCTCCTTCCAGCATAAAAACCTATGATAAATATGCTGTAATTCAGAAAACCTTCGTACGTAAGCATGTGTTCGGTTATTTAAATATATCCATGCTAAAATTTATTCCTAAAAGGCATTAACTCGATAAATTAGCGATAAAAAAGTACACCTCAACGAATAAGTCCATTTAGAACTTTGTATTCTTTTAAGTATCTAAATGAGAGTGTAATCTTTTCATGCTCCAATAAAGAAAATTCTTAACGCATCCAGTTCCAAACCGTTCTCACCTTGTTCGGCCTTACACTTGGTAAAATCACATATTTTAGTAATTGTGTACGGATATACGAGACGCAATTATTATAAGATTTATAAGGAATTGTGAACACTCATCAGTTTTGAGAAGTGATAAGTAAAGTGAATTAATTCTAGAAATGTTACCCTCCCCCGCAAAATCCGATATACAGTTTTATTTGGGTACATAAAGAATGAAAAATGTGCAATTAATTATTTTTGCATCATTATTTCTTGGACATCTTGTATCTTCAACAGTAAGATTTAATATGATCCTAAAATCTGTTTTAAAATGATATTCAAAATAACACAGTAATGTCAAAGATAAGTGGAGCTACAAACAGACGTTTTCACCGTATATATATATATATTAGGCCGGGTCGAATTTTTTTATTTCTTACGTACATAGTGTGAGGTGGTTCAATCAATCATAGTAACACCCTGGTAAAATATTTTTGAATTCTGAGGACCCCCCCCCCCCCCCCCCCTACCGGGTTAAGTTTTTTCAGAAAATTCATAAAATTCGAGATAATTTGCGATTCACTTCGAAATTTTTTTATTATTACAAAAGTTTGCTTATAAAACACTGTTATATTTATTTTTTAATGAAAAAAAAATTTTAAAATACAAAAATGCATGAAAAAAAAAATTTAATACAGAAATTTGTAGCTATTATTGGTAAAAATTTAGAAATTAAGAGACAGAAATTCAATAAAAATTTTTACCTAAAACTAATGTTTTTTTTTATTCCTTCCATTGACCTTTCCATTCAAAAGTAGGCAGTTCTTTTCTAGACTCTAAAGTATTTAAAATAAATTTATGCCGATTAATACAACCAATTCTTTCCTGGCTAGATTTAGTTACTAAGTTCACACCCAGTTCAACGCTTTGGCTGTGACATGGAAAATCTAGTATTTCTAGAGGTTTAGTTCTAATCTGAAGCAATTGCTCATTGGTAAAATTACTTAGCAAAGGTGGAGGAGTGATTATCTGCTCATTCCAATTAATCAAATCAATATAATCATTTGCTAGAAAATTTATAGATCTTCGTAGCTCAAAATTTCTGGCTCCTGAAAACCCAGTTCTGGAAAGAATTATCTTTTGAATTGCTAGCTCTCTAATATGTAATCGTTCGTCAGAAACCATTGACAGGAGTATATTTTCAGGATTAGCGAAGTAAGCGTTGTTTTTCATGACCGGCTCAATAACTTTCTTGAATTTTACATCTAAATTTCGAAGAAGAATTGTCATAAACCAAAAATTTCGCGCACCCTCAGTGGCTTTTGGGTGTGATTTTATCTGAAACCACGCAGGGGCATAAAAATTGATGACAAATATGACAAGATCTTTTAGGTTAGTATCATGATTTGATGTAGAAATGTATAGGCGGAGAACACTATTAGCCAAAGTCAGCCACCTGGCGTGGTTTAGTCGTCCTGGAGATCATACAGCGAGACCCTCAGAAACATTTCCTGTTTGTATTGCATAACACATTTCGTACAAGTATTTTTGGTAACTACTCAAATATTTTACAGTATTAGGAGGTATTTCTTGAACTTTACCTTCTATCGATTCAAAATTTATTACTTTCAGTTTTGTTAAATCAGCTTTTAATTTCTTGCCAAATTTCCCTTCAAAGGTGTTTGGGCCAGTGGTTCTGCCCTCAATGCTTTTGTAAAAGTGCATCAAGGGCAATTCGTTTAAATGTAGTTCACAAACGAGCCACTGGAGGGACCTGCCAAGATGAAGTTTTATTAATTTAATGACCCCTCCAACTCTGCCTGTGTTCACTGGGGTTCCATCACAAAGTAGACCTTTAATTGAATTAGCACTATTTGAATCTTCAATAACAGTAATTATTTCATCAGCAATCGCCCTTGCAGTGCCATTATCTGGTACTACGTGATCAATGTAAACGCTTTGCGGCTCTTTAATTATAACATAGTGTTCTTCTTTTATTTTGCCTGATTGTCAGTGTATCATCTTTTCTTCCATCAAATCCAATACATTCCACATTTTGGTTTTCTTCTTTATACTTATTGTTTATTTTACCAATTCTGTTTTTTTCTCTTTCAACTTTTTTTCGATGAAGCATATTTTCTAAACTTAAAATCTTCATATCTTTTAAGGCAGCGTTTATAAGGGCTGCTGTGGCCCTATTGCTTACCCTATATCTCTCTGAAGTTTTGGCTAAATTTTCATAGGTATATCTATTTTGAAAATTGTCTATTAATTCTAAGTCTTCTTCATAATCTAAGTCCTCTCTGTCTTGAAAATCGACATCTTCATTTTCAGTATCATCTTCTATCACTTCTGATGATACAAATTCCCTTGCTTCTCTTAATTTTTCTTTTGATTTCTTTTCCCTTTCCTGTGCTTTTTGGATTTTGGCCAACTTTCTCAAATTACTTGAAGTAGTTTTTTTATAAATTAATTTTTCCTAACTGGTTTTTTCTTTCTTTTTGACCAATAAAAGCTTCCCATTCTATAATAGGTATTTTATGTTCACACCTACAAAGTTTTCTATCCCTTATGCCTTTATCATAACAGTGACATGGAGATATGTCAAACATCTCGTCATATTTCTTTAATTTTTCATAATATTTTTCATTTCTTTTTATCATAGGGCATTTAATTAACTTATCAGCATCTTCTATGAGTTTAGTAACTCTAACATAAATTCCCTTTGTATCAATTGTTGGGAAAGAAAATTTTTGCCAAATTTCTTTTATATCTTGAACAACTACGTTATAGCAATCATTTTTACTTATTTTACCCTGTGCTTTAGATTCTTCCTCTCTAACAATAAAATGGAAGTGCCTTACAACATCAGCTTTTGATGATGTCATGGCAGATGAAAATTTTGCTGGATATCCGAAGGCTGCATTGTGGCTTCTTTTTCTAGTAGCCATAATTTAATTTAATAAGATTTTAACTATATTTTATTTATTACTGATATTTTAAAATTAAATAACGTATTTTAATACAAACTTTTAACATTCTAGGTACCTAAATAGGAATCTAGAAAGAAAAAAACAAAAATAATGTAATATTAGGTCTTATATCCGGTGCTATGAGTCAGCACCGGATTTAAGACCCTACCCCCTACCCCCTACCCCTCGATCTCAAAAAAAGTTGGTGAATGGTCTATTCTGATGTAATTCATGGCGTGGAACCCGATTTTGGCCATCCGAAAGCAAAAAAAATTATATTTAGGGTCGATTTTTACGATTTTCGATTTTTGGCCTATTTCCCAAACAAATTCATATGGAAAAAGTGAGTATCGGTAGGGGTGGGGGTAGCGAAGATCCCACAGCCTTGGTTTTTGGTGTGGATACTACTATTACAAAGTGACCAACCTCACAATATGTACCTAAGCAAAATCTTGACCTTGACCCCTTTTTGACCCGGCCTAATATATATATATATATACGGAAGAATCACTTTTATATGAAAATGAAAAAGTTTATTGGTCCCCCATACTCCATATGACAAATATTAATAATAATAATAATTGGGGATATGTTAGAATCTTTAAATAATTCTTCTTTAATGTGGGGTAAAAGGCAAAAAATGAAAAAAGTTACCCAAAATAAAATCTAGTGTATATAGAATCCTTGGAGTTCACATACACACATTTCACATATATATAAAAGAAGCTATGCTATACATGCATACACACCCACATATATATATATATATATATATATATATATATTTGTGGGCCTGAGCAGCCAGGTTAGGTTGCCCCTTGGAGTTCACACACACACACACAGATATATATATATATATATATATTAATTTCGGGGGGATAAAACCAATCTCATCATATCACATTTTTCGGACATACTACTACATTATATATATATATATATTAGGGTGGTCCAAATAAAATAAAAATATACTTCACATGATATTTGTTCATACTTCACAACTACAAATGATGTTGGAAATAAAATAATAGATCGATTCATGTATATTTAGAGGTGGCGCAACTCGAAGCTTTGGTATCATTATACAGTTTGGGGTGGCAAATTTCTTCAAACGTGCGCCACCCTTATATATTAATTGATGTAGCTCAAAATCTGATAAGAGATCCCTTTCGATATAAAAAATGAGAAAATATATAAGGAGATCTTACGTATGCAATATAATGTTTTTACCACATATGTGTGGGTCACCCTAATATATATATATATATATATATATATATATATATATATATATATTATGTGCAGTGTTGGGCACTAAAGCGTTAATCCGATAACAGTTAATTAACGAAGTTAACTTTTTTTAACGGACTATTAACGGAAGTTAATTTCCATTTATCGTTATCGGACCAGTTAACTTCCGATAACTCGATATTTAGTCCGTTAAAGTCCGTTAACACGTTAACTGCGAGGAGTCATTCACGGAAGATCACCGCTCCGCGAATGAATTCAAACCGCCATAACTTCAGTCTGCCAATTCCGTTCTCTGCCGCAGTGGAACGGCTCTTCTCTCTCGGCAAGGACATCCTGAGGCCCAAGAGGTCAAGACTGGCAGTTGGGCCTAACTTTGAGAAGTTGGTCTTTCGGAAGGGCAACCAACACATTGTGTCATAGTCTTTAATAAATGTGCCTAAAATTTAATTTTACCTTTCAGTTCCCGCCATAATAATTATCTGGTAAATTAAAATTTAGTTTATGGTTAGTGGTTACAAGGGTTTCAAAACATGTAATCAGTACATTTTTTATTAAAAATAAAAAAAAAAGTTATTAAGCAAAAAAGTTGCAAAACTTGATAAAAATACAGTTAAATACCTATTTATTGTTGGATTTTGCATAAATAAACATTTTCTATGGGTTTTAAAGCCTTTTTCCTTGATTTTTTTAAATGTTAGTAAAGAAATAGTTATCGTTAACGGATTATCGTTAACTTCCGTTAACTTTGTAGTAAAATTATCGGATTATCGTTAGCGGAGTTAAAAATTGGGGTTAATGGATTATCGTTATCGAAGTTAACTTTTTGGTTAACGGTGCCCACCACTGATTATGTATATATATATATATATATATATATATATATATATATATATATATATATATATATATATACAGTATACACGATACAACTCAGAATGGTCGCCTGAGAAACCTTTAGGTTACACAGACTGCGCATGGAACAAGGAACGCTTCTGGGAAAATTAAATCATGACCCTGTCATGACCCGTTCCTCACGTTGGGCTTCCATCACGAAAAAGAAAAAACTTTAGTATTTGTCATTTACCATTATTTACTCAGATTATAGTGGATTTAATTTTCCCAGAAGAGTTCCTTGTTCCATGCATGGTCTGTGTAACATTATATATATGAGTATTAGGGATGTACCGAATACTAAAATTCACTTTGATAGCACATAGAATTAATAATAAATGTGAGCAAAAGCAGCACGTTTTAGCCACCAAAAATCTGCCAGATTCCTATACGCATGAAAATTTTGCAACTGTATTGACTTCTATTTTGCAAGAATGGTCAATAAAGAGCAATCGTGTGCATGCAGTTGTGCACGACAATGGATGTAATATTACTAAAGCTGTTAGCGTTCTCAAAATTACTCCTGTTGCCTGTGCGAATCATACTTTAGCACTTGCAGTTGATGAAGCCCTTCTTAGCCAGAGATCTGTTTCAGAGATCTGTGCAATTGCGCTCCCAATCTGTTGCATTTTAATTATTCATCTCCAGCCTTTGACAGACTTAAGGAATTCCAGAAGCAACATAGTTTACCCGAAAACAAACTTATATGAGGCGTTATCACCCAATGGAACTCTACATTCTATATGCTACACTGACTTCTTCAACGAAAAACTGCGGTTGTTGCATACGCGTCGGACTATGACATACTGTAGCAACCTCCAATAATCATCAGTTGACTCTAATTCAGTGTGTTGTAAAGCTTCTTAGTCGATGTGAAAAATTAACGAATGACTTTACCTCTGATTCTTCTTGTTTTCACATGGTGTCTCCCGATGTAATAGGTCTCGTGGTTTTTTGCCTAACATAACTGATGATGCAGGTGTTCATGCGACGAAAAACGATTTAATAGAAAATTTGCAAAATCGTTTCAGGCAGTTCAAGGCAGACATTACTCGCATGATTTCTCACGTTTTAGATTCTCGTTTCAAATTTGTTTGCATAACAGTGCCTGAGTTTGTAAAAAATTAGATAATCATTATGTCTGCATTACCGAACGCTAGTCCTCCACGTAATATAACCTATGGCGATGTAGCAACTGATTTTGTTTCAAGAGAAGTTCAAGAACCTTTGAAAAAGAAGCCGGAGATTAATTTATGGAGTTATTTCGATGAGGTTGTGCCTCCACCTATCAAAAATAGTCAGAAAAGTTATCAAAAAGAATTAGACATCTACTCAAAGGAGCCACGAGTCAGTCGCGACACGAACGCTCTTGATTGGGGTCGCCATAATGGTAAAAGATTCCCGAAACTACTGAACAGCTGGGTTTTGCCGTCACGGGGTCTCGATCCAGGGGCCGATGAATTCTTAGTCAGCGATGCTAACCATTACATCACCGAGGCATATATATATATTATATATATATATATATATATATGTTAAACACAGACCGTGCATGGAACAAGGAACTCTTCTGGGAAAATTAAATCCACTATAGTCCGAATAAGTAATGGTAAATGACAAATACCATAGTTTTTTTCCTTTTTCATGATTTTAGCCCGACGTGGGCAACGGGTCTCTCGCAAAGAGATCCCATAAATATAGCTTCCCTCACCAGCTATCTGCAAAGCAGACAGGATCCAGCTTTGGGACGTGGATCTAGGGTTTAAAGCAAGCCTAGATCCCTACACTCAGAACCTCTATATAAGTAAAAGACTCGTTGCATTCACGTCGTGTTGAATAAATCAAAGAAAAAGGGGGTAACTATTGTATTTTTAGCCAAAAAAACCAAAACTTAAACCTCAACCGGGACATTGAGCGTCCACTTTTCAAGGCACGAAACACGTCCGTTTAGTATACACAAACTCAGAATGGTTCCTGTCTGCTTTGCAGATAGCTGGTGAGGGAAGCTATATTTATGGGATCTCTTTGCGAGAGACCCGTTGCCCACGTCGGGCTAAAATCATGAAAAAGGAAAAAAACTATGGTATTTGTCATTTACCATTACTTATTCGGACTATAGTGGATTTAATTTTCCCAGAAGAGTTCCTTGTTCCATGCACGGTCTGTGTTTAACATATAATGTTCTCAGGGAACCATTCTGAGTTTGTGTATACTAAACGGACGTGTTTCGTGCCTTGAAAAGTGGACGCTCAATGTCCCGGTTGAGGTTTAAGTTTTGTTTTTTTTGGCTAAAAATACAATAGTTACCCCCTTTTTCTTTGATTTATTCAACACGACGTGAATGCAACGAGTCTTTTACTTATATAGAGGTTCTGAGTGTAGGGATCTAGGCTTGCTTTAAACCCTAGATCCACGTCCCAAAGCTGGATCCTGTCTGCTTTGCAGATAGCTGGTGAGGGAAGCTATATTTATGGGATCTCTTTGTGAGAGACCCGTTGCCCACGTCGGGCTAAAATCATGAAAAAGGAAAAAAACTATGGTATTTGTCATTTACCATTACTTATTCGGACTATAGTGGATTTAATTTTCCCAGAAGAGTTCCTTGTTCCATGCACGGTCTGTGTTTAACATATAATGTTCTCAGGGAACCATTCTGAGTTTGTGTATATATATATATATATTAGGGTGAACCACACACATATGGTAAAAGTTTAAAATGCACAAATAAGAGCTCCTGATGCACTTTCTCATTCTTTGTATGGAAAAGAACTAAGACATGTTGTTGAGCTAAATCCATTAATATCACTGGCCAACAAAATGAAACTTTTTTTTCTCATCACAAACATGATCACACTTTTCTTAATGCATTTTTCGAGCTGATTCCGAATCTGGTTTTATTTTTTCTAGCACGTATAGTTATATAGATACACTGGTTTTTGATATTTTTAAGTTTTTGATATTGCTATAAGAAAATTTATGGATGTATAGATCACACTTAGGAATGCTAAACAACAAATACATCATATACCTTATTCAATGTACTTATAAATAAAGAATATATACATTATTTTATTAAAAGCGCTGTGAGTGTGATTTCCTTTTGTAAATTTGGCCTGGATTGTCACGATACAGCATCCAACAATGGTCCGCCATCATGCTTTCATTCCAATATCCTTGGTAGCGCTTCTCCATCATCTGAGTATCTTGATGGAAGCGCTCTCCTTGCTCGTCACTCACTGCACCAAGGTTTTCAGGAAAGAAATCTAAGTGGGAATGCAGGAAGTGAATTTTTAACGACATTCGACACTCCATTTCTTTGAAGGCATCAAGGAGGTTCTTGACGCCATCCTTATACGCAGGTGACTTGTTGCTTCCAAGAAAGTTTTCACATATCCATTTGAACGCCAGCCAAGCCTTCAATTCCAGCGGACTTAGGACTTTTTCAAATTCAGTGTCATTCAAAACCTCTCTTATTTGTGGCCCAACAAAAATTCCTTCCTTCAATTTTGCTGCAGTAACCTTCGGAAATTTCCGTGAAAGGTATTGGAACCCTTCAGAATTGACTTTACCCATTGCTTTAACAAAATTCTTCATTAAACCAAGTTTAATGTGAAGAGGTGGCAGATAGATCTTTTGGGGATCCAGTAAAGGGACAGACTGGACATTGCTTATCCCTGGGACATATGTATACCTAAGTGGCCAGTCACTTTTGGTGTAATGTTCTATAGTGGCGCGACTGTCCCACAGGCAAAGGAAACAACAAAATTTTGTGAATCCTGACTGCATACCCATAAGCATTCCTATAACTTTTAGATCTCCACAAACATTCCATTGATGACTGTCGTATTTGATTGCCTTAAGTAGTATATCCATATTGTCATATGTCTCTTTTAGATGGACGGAATGGGCAATGGGGATGGATGGCATTATATTACCATTATGCAAAAGAACTGCTTTCAGGCTTCTCTGCGACGAATCAATAAAGAGGCGCCACTCAGATGCCACATACGTCTGAGATATGGCTGTAAATAGTCCATTGATGTCATGGCAATAACAGAGAGGACCATCTACTGAAAAGAATGCTGTTAATTCAAAATTCCGCTTTCGGTAGTAACTAATACGAACATTGTTCTCAAGTAAATTGTTCTCCTTTAGTCTTGAGGCGAGAAGCTCTGATTTCTCTTTAGACAGCGATAAGTCTCTAACAAGATCATTCAACTGTCCTTGGGTTAACGTTTTAGGCTCTAAATGTCTACCTTCAAAAGTGTACTCTGGTTCTGTAGATGGTCCGGAAACGCCAGTTGCACCTTCATCACTTTCCATGTCATCTATGATAGAATCTAGCATATCACTTGGGGGAATTGGAATGGGCAATGTTTCATCATGTTTTACTGGTCTACGTGCTGAATCCAAGTTTGGATATACAATCTGGTGTTTGTTCTTGGCAGAAAACCCCATTAAGTTCACACTACAAAAATAACAGTCTTCATGATGATCTCTCGGCTCCCTCCATATCATGGGTATGGCAAATGGCATTGAAGCTTTCTTTTTGTTAAGCCAATCACGTAATCCATTTGAACAGCCGGAACAGATTTGATGTGGCGCCCATGGTTTATCTTGGTCACCTAGATGGCAACCAAAGTATAGCTTGTATATTTTCTTAATGTCGGTTGTAATACTTCGTCGCTGTGTTTTAGTTGTCAACTGGCCGCATACGAAACAGAACTTGTCGGGGTCATTCTTACATTGTCGAGGCATGTTGACTGACCTGAGCAAACTATAAATTAAAAAAAATGTACACCAACTTGACACAACAAGTTCTTGGACTGGACTGATCTTTTGACACACAAAGCACGGCGTTGTTGCCTGAATCACAATGCTGCTAGACGTAAAAGCTCACACCTGAAATACATAAGATGTATAATTAAGATAATTGAAATAAATAAGATGAATAAACTAAAAAAAACACAATAAAATAAACACAATCAAATGTTGAAATATTAGTATTTTGCCTATTTAAAATAGTTAAATCTGTGTAGTTATATATATGCCTTCATCTTGAAAACTATACGTGCTAGAAAAAATCTGAATGCAGTTTTGGAATCAGCGTGAAAAATGCTATCCAGCCACCACAAATTTTACTCTGATGAAAAATCTTTGTTGACCAGTGTATTTAAGGGTGGCGCAAATTTGAAGAATTTTGCCACCCCAAACTGTATAATGACACTAAGGCTTCGAGTTGCGCCACCTC